>JBAMCJ010005213.1:0-179173 GCA_037075205.1 Drosophila prostipennis | reverse complement strand
AGAAAACGCAAAAAATCATAATCGTGTTTTTTGGCACAAAAATATCAGTATTTTTGGCGTAACATGAGAAATGATATTGATATCATACCTTTTTGAACTCGTAATTAGATTCCCTATCGATTGGCATTCAAATGTGGAACTTTAAACTGTTTTAAAATTTTTGTAAAAAATTGTGACCTTACCCCTTATAAAAAACGCAAAAAATCATAATCGTGTTTTTTTGCACAAAAATATCAGTATTTTTGGCGTAACATGAGAAAAAACGGTCCGAATATTAAATGTCATAAAAATTCTTAATTTTTGTCAAAACCCGAAATCCCGAATTTAAAAAAAAAAAAACAAACAGTTTTTACGCTAAAACAAATATGACACAAATATGGATTGTCATATCTTTCTGAACTCGTTGTTAAGTTTCCAATCGATTGGCATTTAAATTACCTTCCAAGGTTTTTAAGAGGTTTGTATAGTTTTGAAACGTGCTGTATTTGATTTTGTTTTGACTGGTCACCATGTTTTCTTCTTACCACATAAGAATTATTTATGCTGCAAATTTGAATGCCTAAAATTCCACGCATCTTTCCTTTTAAATGGCTTTTACGATACTCTCGTGCACAGATAAAAACCAGTTGTAAAATTATGGCAACATCAAATTTCGCCAGATGGAACACCTTTTTTGGTGGGTTCTGCCGTTTTTGTTGTTTTTTTTTTTGACCCAATTTGCATAACAGTCTAGATCAATAGAGAAAAAAACAATAGGCCCAAAGCCGACATTTACATATATGTAATATTTGAACTCGGGTGGTTGGAAATACGTCAGAAAACGTGGACGTGGCCGACAGGTTTGCGGATCGAAATCCGTGCTTGGTTTATTTGGATTTTCGGATTTTTGGCTATTTGGATATCGGCGGGGCTTTAACCCGCTGAGCCCCTTGACTACGTGAAGTCATGCCTAAGATTTCGGGGGCTGAATGAGTGACAATGCCAATACACTGGCCACGCACATGTGCCGGTATGCACTGCGAGAAATTACCGGAAAAAGTATTTTTAAAAATATATATATTTTATTTTATTTATTTTTGGTTTTTTTTTTAATCTAAAAGAATAGAATTTATTTCATATTTTCTTATTTTTAAACTTGCAAAATACTGCTATGTAATAAATTATATTTATTCCTTTTTTTCAAATCCGCCTCGAATAAATTGGGACCATAACCAAATGAGTCAATAAATATGCAACGCACATTGAATTGTCTGTGTGAATTTCCCCATCGTTTGTTGACATTCTCAGGAAGGCATGTCACTGATGAATAATATTTTAAAACCGGTAGAAATAATATTCTTTTCTTGCAATATAAATAATATAATTATAAATTTGTAATTTCTTAATTTTATCATAAATTAAGATCATAAAGCATATAAATAATATAATTATAAATTGGTAATTTCTAAATTGCATAAATGAAATGAGGTTTAAAGGATAATTACTACCCACATTTAATGTTAAGATCATACTTCCTATATCCAAAGCATTTGCCTCAGTGCTAATTGGGGAATTACCTGAGCTTCTTGCGAATCCGTAGTGCTTTTGGGCCGTGGCTTTATTTAACCATTTTTTGCCGTGCCGGGGGATGCGAGAAAATATCTCACTTGATGGTTAAGTAGTTGAGTTGACAGACGGATGGACGGACAGCCGGTGGTTGGCGGCCCCGCCCAGATTTGGAATACATATCGCTAGTCTCTTTGGCCCATAAGTAACCATTTATGAATTAAGCAAACAGCTTTGCTGGTGGGGAATCTCAAGTCTCGAATCTCGAATCTCAAATCTCGTATCTCAAATCCCAAGTCTCAAGTCTCAGCTTCAGCTCATCTCGCACCGTAGCATAGATTAGAACTACACAAACACAAAAGGCACGGAGCACAAAGACACGAAACACAGGTACGAACTGCCGTTTGGCTATAAATTAGTGCCCCCTCTCGATTTGGGACATCAGTTGAGTTTCGTTCAGGTTGCGGGCAGCATCACTAGCATCACTAGCACCACCAGCATCCCTATTAAAACCATGAAGCTGTACGTCTGCGTTTCGCTGGCCCTCCTGGCCCTCTGGGCCCCGGTTCCCTCTGCCGGTCTGTTGGGCGCCAAATTGGCTTTGCTGAAGGCCATTGGCGGCGGTCTCGGCGGCGGCGCCTCCACCGGAAGTGGTGGTGGCTACGGCGGCGGCTACGGCAGCGGTGGATACTCCGGTGGCTACAATCAGGGATACTACAGCCAGCCCAGCCGGCCAGTCTACAATACCGGATATGGAGGCTCCTCCTCCTCCTCGTCGGCGTCCTCCTCGGCCAGCAGCTATGGCGGTGGCTATGGAGGTGGCTATGGAGGTGGTTATGGAGGTGGTTATGGCGGTGGCGAGCAGGTCATCAAGGTCATCAAGGTGGTGGAGCAGCCCTCCTACGATTACGGACGTTCGGCCGGCTATGGCGGCAACTATGGAGGATACTCTTCGAGCGCCTCTTCCAGTGCTTCGTCCAGTGCCTCCTCCTACTCCGCTCCTGCTCCCGCTGTGAGCTACTCTGCTCCTGCTCCTGCTGTGACTTACTCCGCTCCTGCTCCCGCTGTGAGCTACTCCGCTCCTGCTCCCGCTGTGAGCTACTCCGCTCCTGCTCCCGCTGTTACCTACTCCGCTCCTGCTCCTGCTGTTACCTACTCCGCCCCAGCTCCCGTGGTGCGTGTTCAGGCTGCTCCTGCAGTGACCTACTCCGCCCCTGCTCCTGCTCCGGTGACCTATTCCGCCCCTGCTCCCGCTCCGGTGACCTACTCCGCTCCTGCTCCCGCAGTGACCTACTCCGCCCCTGCTCCCGCTCCCGTGGTTCGCATCCAGGCTGCTCCCGCTGTTACCTACTCCGCTCCTGCTCCCGCTGTTACCTACTCCGCCCCTGCTCCCGCTCCAGTGGTGCGCTACGCGGCCCCAGCTCCGGCGCCCATCAGCTACGCACCCGCACCTGCTCCCGTTTCCTACGTCCAGCAGCCGCAGAGCCAACAGGTGGTGAAGACCATCAAGCTGATCGTGGATGAGGATCGTGCTCCTGCCCAGGTCTACGGACCACCGGCCGTCGATTCCAGCTACTCCAGTGCCTCCTCCTCCGCCTCCGCCTCTGCAGGTTCCAGCGGTGGCTACAATGGTGGCTACAACGGTGGTTACAACGGTGGTTACAATGGAGGCTACAATGGAGGCTACAATGGAGGCTCCAATGCTGGATTCTCCGGTGGTTTCGGTGGCGGCTGGAAGCGCGGCGGCATCTTCGAGAAGCTGGTCGGCTGCTAGGCCCTGAACCTCAGGGATCCTAACTAAGGATCCGTGAAACCCAAATCCTAACCTAACCGTACTCAACTATTTTTTTTCTAGTTCTAAAACGAATAACTGTATTTTTTTGTTCGATCGATGTGTACATAAAATAAATCAATATACCCGACATCTCAATCTCTTTATGTCTCTCTAATCTTAATCTTATGTAATCGCCAGAATTTCAGACGATTTTGTCTGTCTGCTGATATCCAGATATATATATATTTTCGGGGTTTTTTCATGGCTCCCGAACGCCCAGGGTTCATTGTGTTATTGATTCTAAACGAAATTAGCACCCAGTTGCTAACTCCCCACGAATCGATGGCGATTCCGATTCCGGATCTGAAGAGATCGCAAAAGAGGGCCCTGAGAACGAGGCTAAGCTTGATGGGCAGCGAGAGAGATATTCGGGTTTATGGAGTTTTCTAATTTGCATTTAATTATTATAACCGCTTAGGTTCTTTGCCTACTAACTAGACATGATGTAAAGAATAAATAGATTAAGTTAAGATCTTTGATGACCTTTATAATTTTTATAGAATCTTTTAGGCTCTACATTAAATGGATTTGCAGAACTTATAAACGTAGTTCATAATTATGAATATAATTATAACAAGGGGAAACCTATATTCTTGTACCACGACTATCAAATACTCTTTACTCAGGCTAAGAAAGTGCGAGAGAGATGGAGATAGGCATGCACTGCTTGAATTCCATTATTTGCTCATAACTATTTAAGAAATTGTCGGATTTAAAAAGTTTTTTCTACATTTCGATAGGTATAAATGTTTATTCTTGAATGAGGTAAAATATTTTCCATAAAATTGGAAAAACGACTATCAAATACCCTTTACTCAGGTTAAGAAAGTGCGAGGGAGATGGAGATATGCATGCTCTGCTTGAAATCCATTATTTGCTCATAACTTTTTAATGAATGGTTCGATTTGAAAAGTTTCTTCTACATTTCGATAGGTATAAATGTTTATTCTTGAATGAGGTAAAATTCCATAAAATTAATTGTGCATTTTATTGATTTGAAGTATAGATTCCACGATCGTTAAGTGGCGGGTGTCATGCGAAAAGTGTCTCCATGTCACCGATGGGCGTTCAGCCAAGACCAAGAACATCCGTTCGCCGGCGAATATAAAAGCTGTGAGTCCCCGAAGAGTTGGCCAAACGAAATGCAAGTGCTTAGTGCTCAGTTCTTTACTTTGGCAGTGGCTGCGGTGGTTGTGGTGGTGGCTTCAGTACGTGGTCACGCGGTGGAGCAGGAGCATCTGGCCGGCCACGGTGCGTATGAGTGATGCTAAGTGATTTGGTTAACTAATTTATTATTATTCTATATCCCCAGCCTATGGACCAGCCATACACATTAGTTCGGGAATTCTCCAATTGGCCCCCGATACGGAGCAGCCCCAATTGCTGCTGGTGCCCAATGCCCACTCCTCGTCACTGGGATCTCCCTGGCCGCATTTCTATGTGGACACCTTGACCGCTTCGCACCTGCCGCACTCATCGATTCCAGCCATCCCAATGACCCCTTCGATCCACGAACCACGTATCGTGGTCAGCGATAATGTGGACTTTTCGCAGCTCAAATTGCCCCAGCATAAAGTTGTCCACTCCCACGGCCGATAAATGGGTTCATCGAGACAGCGAAACAATTTACAAACTACCATAAACTATTATATTTTGTTTTTTTTTCGTATTTTTATATTGTCTTGAATTTATTTTTTTTTATCTTACGCAGACATTGAATAAACTAGGTATGCAAACAATTTTGGTGATTTTTTAAAAGATTATATCGACTATCAAATACTCGTTACTTAGCTAAATGAGAGAGATGGCGATATGCAAGCAGTCGCTTGGTGTGGCGCCACCTAGCGGAAAATGCATTATTTGTTTATCCGTTTTCTTTTAAGATCTTTTAAATTTTTAAAAATATATAAATCTTAATTAAATTATAATTATAATTAAGCCCAAAAAAAGAACGTTTTTAAATTCCTTTTAAATTAGTTTTATTTTAATAATCGTATTTTTCTATTGGATTTATTTTTTTTTATCTTACGCAAACAATGAATAATTTTGGTGATTTTTTAAAGATTATATCGACTATCAAATACTCGTTACTCAGCTAAATGAGTGTGAGAGAGATGGCGATATACAGTTGCTTGAAGTGGCGCCATCTAGCGAAAAATGCTTTATTTGTTCAAAACTTTTCAATGAGTAGTCCGATTTCTTTTAAGATCTTTTAAAAATAAATAAATTATAATAAAATTATAATTATAATTTAACCCAAAAGAAGATCGTTTTTAAATTCCTTTTAAATTAGTTTTATTTCAATAATCGTAACAAACAAAAAAAAAACAGTTTTAGAGTAAGATAATCTTTGAGCATTTTGCTAGGTATCGGGTGCGACGACTATCACAGTCTTAGTAGAGATGCTCCAGCTGGTGGTGGTCCAGGTGGTGTTGGTGCTCCGCCTGGTGCTCGAGCTCCACCTGCTCCTCGAGGGCCTGGTGCTGCATGTGGTGCAGCTCGTGCTCGTCGCGGTCCTTGAACTCGTACAGGGTGCTGTAGCTGAAGGCGCCCTTGCCGTGATCGATGCCGGGCACCGCCTTCTGGTCCTCGTGGTGATCCTGGTGATCCTGGTGATCCTCGTAGTGCGAGTGCAGCTCGCTGGCCTCGGCGTACTCCTCGCCGGCATCGCTGCTCCCGTAGTCCGCCGGGAAACTCTCCTCGCCCAGATGATCGCCCAGGGAGCCCAGATGATCCTGTTCGTGATCGTGATCCCCGCCGAATTCGTGGGAGGCCGAGCTAAAGTCCAGCTTGGACAGCGCCTCGCCGCCCGTCAAACCGCCGGCATAGTTGCCCAGCAGACCCGCCGGGTGGACCACACTGGAGGAGAGATCGTCGTCGCCCAGGGGATAGCTCTGGATGCCCAGCAGCAGCTGGGCCAGCAGGATCATCAGTTTCAGACGGTAGGTGGTGAACATGTTTTGATTTTTTGGATTTTTATGATTTCTTGATTTCTTGATTTTTTCAAAGCCTTTTAACCGACGCCGCGAAATGTTTCGAGTCAACTAATTTACTGCTAGCAACTCCATTTGGTTTTATATGCTCCCTACTCACTCACATTCGACCGCAAGTGCCTGCCGCATTTTCCTGCATTTTCCACCGACTTTTACACACCAACATCAGCAGTCTTTTGTTTGGCAAAAAGTGAAAAATGGGGGGGGGAAAAAAAAATGTTGCAACGGACATCTGCCTCGTCGTTCGGCTGGAGCTGATAATTTGCTGCACTTACTCCGCATTACGTCGACGTCTAAGTGGCGGGGCCATTGAAAAGCCCGCTGCAACGGTGCGTATACGTAATAATTTTCCTCTTCTCTGTTATTTTTTTGCTTTGGTTTGATTTTCGGTCATTTCGGCCCGTTCTTGGTTATTAGCCGCTTGCTATTTGGCCCATTGCGTCACTTTGTGGCATCCCTGTGGGCCTTAACCCTCCGCCTGTTTGCACTCGAGGCGGAAGACCACTTTTTTTGGCACAGCCCAACTAATTGGGTTTATCAACAGCAAATAGTGGAAGTAGAATGGCAAATATAAAGAGTCATTCACATATTCGAATATTCCAGCGGTGAGTGATGAGTTGTATACATTGTGCAGAGCGGACAAAAAGTGCAATTTAATCCTTGGGAAGCTTAAACTTTTCAGTTTTATTTATTTCATTTCTTTTATTATAAAGAATATTTATAAAATAAAAAAATATTTACATATATTATTAAATAAAAACACCTTTATATGATATCAAAATAGCAAAATGAGGTTTAAAGAGCATTTGTATTTATATAAATCATAAAAATATTATTATCAAAAATTATAAATAATTATCAAATTTTTAAAATATAAAAAATTAATATTTTATTTAATAAAAACTTATTCGCCTATTATCTAAATAGTTACATGAGGTTATAAGACCTATATTTAAATACCTATAAATAGGTAAAACTTTATAATTTTATTATCAAAAATTTAAAATATTTATTAAATTAAAAAAGAAAAGGTAAATCAAATATTTTATTAAAAATTTAAATAGCTAAATTTGGTTCAAAGACCATTTCATTTTATATTTTTAATTTTAATATTATTGTTAAAGATTAAATATAAAATTTAAAAAAAATATAAAACCAAATATTTTATGAAGTCCATCACATATTATTTAAATAGCCAAATGACTTTTAAAGACCTTATAATTACTTATTTATAATTATATAAATCTTTATAATATATAATTATAATTATATAAATCTTTATAATATATAAATATTACATAAGGCTATTTGTTAAGATATAGAGCAATCTGAATTGATTTCGATTTCACAAGAGTCTCGTCTGCAATTAAAAGCACAACGAGCCAACAGAGCGAATAGCATTTTCCGAAACCCACAGCCCCGTGCGTCTGACACACTCACCCATATTCCCAACCCAACCAGATATAGATACTATATATATGGATTTATATGGAGCACGAGTGCCTGGAAGATTGCAAAAGGTGGAAAATCGAAACAAAACAGCAACCGATGTACATATAAACATTTGTCTATTGTGCCCACCGTCAATACAGCGAGAAATGTGCGAATAAATTGCCAAAAATGAAAACGAAGAAGATCAGTCCATAACGAAGTTGAGCTTCTCTAACCTAACTTAATTATTTGAGGAACTAATAACCAAATTTAACTTGTTAAAAATTAAAATTCTTATTTTCGTTGTTTTTGAATTTTATTAGCCATTTATACACATCCAAAAAAAGCTTGTATACAAATTGTTAATAAATTCCAATTAAACCTATATTCTAAGTAATTAATTAAGAAATTTTTAAAAACGATTTTTAATGGTTTTAGTTCTTATTAAATTTTACTATTACTGAAAACATGTCTTTAAGAGTAAAGAACAAAAGTACAAAAATTTGAATAATTAATATTTTATCAATCAATCATAACATCTCAAATACTTTTAAACGTAAATTGAATTGAAATAAAGTTTCTTTGGGCGCCAGTAAATTCCAGTATATTTTCGAAGTCGGTCAGTGTGATTAATTGGGCATTCATTGGATATTCATTTAACCAACTGGACTCGCTCTTAGCGTTTCTGATTGCCGATGTTGCTAGTTGCTGGTTGCTAGTTGCTGGTTGCTAGTTGCTGATGGGTTGCGTGCAGCAACACCAGCAACAAATTACCAATGTAATAGCACCGCTTGTTTAGTGTTTAAGTGTTTGCTTCTCTGTTTTTCCGCTGATGTTGGGGGCGATCGACTGCGGATCGGGTAATTTTGGGAGCGGAGCAAGTTGGTTATTAGATGGCTCGCTTTTCGCTTTTTCGGCAGAGCCACATTTCCCAACGCAACAAATATTTGCTTTTAGCTTGGAAACTATTTGATTGCTACCTGGATTTTGCAAGTCCAGTGGTTCGTGAGGCTCGGACACGTGCATCGTGGGCGATTCGTGGAGTCGTGTCTCAGAACCAGAGAAATCCATCTCTCGGGGGATCGTAAATTTCATTCAAAATGGCTAGAAAGAAAATTATAGCAAGTTGGTTCTGGCCCACATATGTATATTTTGGGAGAAAAACAAATAATCTTAGATTTTCTAAGGACCCAGAATTGTAAGAATGGAATTTTTAACGAGCGGCAAGAGACAAACTCTGGTTCATAAAAATGGTTCTTAAAAATGCTGAATTCTATCGCACATTAATAATTAATTTGCCAAATTGTTAGCATCTAGACAAAGAATGTTATTATAATTCCATTAGTATTCTCATTCGCATTGTATAATGTGTTTTTTAACGAAATAGTAGAATTAAACAGTTCGTATAAATCCAGTAACTGCTGAATTATTCAAGGATTCGCAAATTCAACAGCCACTAGAATACTCGATATTCTCATTGATATTTACAGATTATTATTTAAATAAAAAGAATAAAATTGGTTCTAGTCTAAGTAAAAACTAACTAAAATTGAGGAGCTAATCAGTGATCACTCGACTGCTTTCAGCTTCTTGCGTTTTCGCGGCGGGCCCTCCACGTCGTTGTCTTCGATGACAATCGTAACCAGGTCCTTGTCATCATCCAGATTGTTTCCATTCACAGGGATTAATTTACTCTTCTTTTGCTTCTTTGGCTTGATGACTTCCTCTGTGGTCACATCGCCGAGGACTTGCCCATTTGATTTACGCTTCTTGTGCTTTTTCCGCTCGCTGACCTCCTCCTTGACCACTTCCACCACATCGTCGAGGATTTCCCCAATTGATTTAGGCATTTTTCGCTTCTTGGGGGCGATGGACTCCTCTTGCCCGTTAGCCTGTACTGACCCGTTGGTTTTTGGCTTCTTTTGCTTCTTGGGGCTACCTTCGTCCGCCGAATCCAGTACAATTGATTCATTGACCGCCTCATCGTCTGAGTGGTCCTTGTAGGCTTCATAAGTGGGCTTAGAATTCATGAATTTCGGTGCGAACCCGGTGATCACCGACTGCCGCACATCGTGCTCCTTTTGCGCCAGCGTTTGGCTGCTGGTCATCAGCGTGCTGCGGATCTTGTAGTAGTTATCAGTGCGCGACAGCCTGGCCTTGGTTTCCAGGTTCTTCTTGTCCGCCTGGCTGAGGGACTTGGCAATCTCCTTGGGCAACTCGACGCGTTGCTTGTAGTCCCGCCCGAACAAGGGGTGGCGCTCGCGGAAGACGAACTTCGGCGGCGCCGCAGTAACGGGAAAGACCTGCTCCTCCTGACCGGCGTCCGGTTGCTTGGCATTCTGCCGCTTGCTGACCACCACGTAGCCGGTGAGGGGCAGTTTGCGGAGTGCGTACTTGCCCTTGCCGCTCACATAGCCCAGGGTTTCGCTCTGCGGCACCGTGTAGTTGACGGCCCGCACCCAGAGGTCGCCCACGCGCTTCTTGCCGGGCAGCTGGATGCGCTTGCCGGCCAGCTGGCGAGGATCCGTGCCCTTGGGACACTGCAGCAGCCAGGCATCGTGGGACTGTTCGTCGAATTCCCGGAACGCATCGCCGCAACACTTTCGCGCCGCCCCGCCAGCGTCCAGCTTCTTGAACTGCTCCTCCTCCAGAAATTTGCTGCGAAGCTCCTTCTTGTCAGCCTTCTCCATGGGGCGCCTAAATATTTCAATTTAATTTTTATGAGAAAACGATCAAAAACTGCACGTGCTGCTGGCAGCAATCGATATCAGGTTTGCGCGGTCTGAAATGTATCGAGGAATCGATATCAGGATGCCCTGTTCAGACAGCCGGCGCTTCTGCAACAGCGACCAAAAATCCAAATTATTATTTATATTAAAGAAATAAATATTTTTATGTCTAGAATTTAGTGAAAATAATATTTCATCATTATTCAATCGAATTTAGCACTTTTAAAAGTTTTCCCGCCATCTTTCTGCTCAAGAACACTCTGAAAGATAACATTTTTTAATATATGGGCAAGGCGAATAATTGAATAATTTGTATAATTTACTTTTCCACCTACTGCTTATTACGCTGTTGCGGAATTCAGTCGCTGTTGCACAAACACCTTTTGTCTGAACAGGCTATTACGTGAGTCGATGCCTGCAAATATCGATAGACCGTTAGTGCCGCCGATACGTCGCTCGCTCTTTTTGTTGTTGCGCCCAAAAACGTGTGCTGCGCATTTCCTGGGAATTCCTCCCAAACGCCGCCCGCCATGAGCCAGAAAACCCAGAAAACGGCGCAGTTCCACGAGCTGGAGCTGGACCAGCGCATCCTGAAGGTGAGTGTTCCCCAGGCTCCCAGCCGATGGCACTGTGCTCACCCTACTTTGCACCCTTTTCAGGCGGTGGCTCAGCTGGGTTGGCAGCAGCCCACGCTCATCCAGTCGACGGCGATTCCGCTGCTCCTGGAGGGCAAGGATGTGGTGGTGCGTGCCCGCACCGGATCCGGCAAGACGGCCACATACGCCCTGCCGTTGATCCAGAAGATCCTCAACTCCAAGCTGAATGCCAGCGAGCAGTGCGTGAGTGCCGTGGTCCTGGCGCCCACCAAGGAGCTCTGCCGCCAGTCGCGGACGGTGATCGAGCAGCTGGTCGAGTCCTGCGGCAAGGTGGTCCGCGTGGCGGACATAGCCGGCAGCTCCAGCGATGCGGTGACCCAGCGGCACGCCCTGGCCGAAAGGCCCGACATCGTGGTGGCCACGCCGGCCAAGCTGCTGGCCCACGCCGAGGCCGGCGGCGTGGTCGACCTGAAGCATGTGGAGACCCTGGTGGTGGACGAGGCCGATCTGGTGTTTGCCTTTGGCTACGAGAAGGACTTCAAGCGTCTGATCAAGCACCTGCCGCCCATCTACCAGGCTGTCCTCGTCTCCGCCACGCTCACCGACGATGTGGTGCGCATGAAGGGTCTGTGCCTCAACAACCCGGTGACGCTCAAGCTGGAGGAGCCGGAACTGGTGCCGCAGGACCAGTTGACGCACCAGCGCATCCTGGCCGAGGAGAACGACAAGCCGGCCATTCTGTATGCTTTGCTCAAGCTGCGGCTCATACGCGGCAAGAGCATCATCTTCGTGAACAGCATCGACCGCTGCTACAAGTGAGTGAACTCCCTTCTTGAGATCCTCTGGAGCCAATGATGATAAACCATAAAATGCAGGGAGTGGGCAGCTGGCAACAGTTGGCGCACGCATGACCAGCAACTAATCTTCTCGCTGATGGCATATCCAGTTGACCTCTAGCCCCTTTTACATGTACGTTCCTATCATTACCAAATTGACCATTTCAGGGTTCGCCTGTTCCTGGAGCAATTCGGCATCCGCGCCTGCGTCTTGAACTCTGAGCTGCCGGCCAACATTCGCATACACACCATCAGCCAGTTCAACAAGGGCACCTACGACATCATCATCGCCTCCGACGAACATCATCTGGAGCAGCCGGGCGGCAAATCCTCGGCCAGCCGCAAATCCTCGCGCTCTGGCGACATGGAGTCGAGTGCCTCGCGCGGCATTGATTTCCAGTGCGTGAACAACGTGATCAACTTTGATTTCCCCCGGGATGTTACGTCGTATATCCATCGGGCTGGCAGGACGGCCAGAGGGAACAACAAGGGCTCCGTCCTGTCCTTTGTGAGCATGAAGGAGGCCAAGGTGAACGATGCGGTGGAGAAGAAACTGTGCGACAGCTTCGCCGCCCAGGAGGGCGAACAGATCATCAAGTGAGTGGGCGAAATAGCATCCCAAAAAGTTTGCATTGCTAAACCCATTCTCTTTAGGAACTACCAGTTCAAGATGGAGGAGGTGGAGTCCTTCCGCTATCGAGCCCAGGATTGCTGGCGTGCCGCCACGCGAGTCGCCGTCCACGATACTCGGATACGGGAGATCAAGACGGAGATTCTGAACTGCGAGAAGCTCAAGGGATTCTTCGAGGAGAACAAGCGCGATCTGCAGGCGCTGCGTCACGACAAGCCACTGCGCGCCATCAAGGTGCAGAGCCACCTGTCCGACATGCCCGAGTACATTGTGCCCAAGGCTCTGAAGCGAGTGGTTGGCTCCTCTGCCGCATCGTCCGCCGGCGCTTCGGAGGCCAAGCAGCCACGCCAGTCGGCCGCAAAGGCTGCCTTCGAGCGGCAGAGCAACGATCCGCTGATGGTCAGCCAGGTGGACTACGGGAAGAGGCGTCCTGCCCCCCGGCGGAAAAAGAAGGCGTTGTAGGGCAGCAATGGCCACTGGGGGAGTCTGTTATCTATAGTCGCTTTTAGTGTGTAAGCAGAAAGTTATTATGTCTGTATGATTTAGGGGAAACATAAAAACGAACCATTTATATAGTAGTTATTTTAATTGTCGATACGCGGAAGCAGAAGCAATATATTTAAAGTCATCTCAGTACCAAAATCGCCATTAGAATTCTAATAAACGGCAGTGCTGTTCGCTCAGCGACAAGTAAAGGTAGGTAAACGTAATATTTCACATTCGGAAGCTCAGCAAATTGAAGCTCTAAACCCCACTGTTTGTGTGCTGGCCTGTGTGTAACTAATAAACCAGGCAGACGGAGAAGGCACTAAATCATGCCCATCTTCTCTAAAAAAAAATGTACGGGTCACATTACCCAAATTACCGGCGGATCGTTGCAAATCGCAGCTGGAGGCCATTTAAGCTCGTCATCCCAGGAACAATAGATCACCATTAGCGGCGATTCGGGTAATTTCCCCAGCGAATTGCAGCAGTTAGATGAAATTCAAGCGACGCGGGGGATTCGTTTTTAACATTTTATTATTGTCATTGAAATAGTTAACATTCATACAATTATTTATTCATTTATTTATAGCGTTTATGCAATACAATAATAATAATCATGAGGATAATAATAAAAAACTATTCGGTTCGAACTGCGCGCCTTAGTATATGGCCAAGTCTGTCTATAAAGTTGTCTGAGCAATCGAAACGGGAAACGGATATGGAAACGGAAATGGGAAATTGGTAACTGGAAATCAGGGGGTTTGCGTTACGGTTACGATTACGGTTTCGGTTCCTCATCCATCGACTATCGGTAGTAATGACTTTTATAATATCGCTTCTTTAAGTGCTAAATTAAACATATACATTTAAGTTAATTTAGCATAATTGTAATACAACTCGCTAGGTTTAGGTAGGTATAGGTATGCGCGGTATCCCTTGTTCCTATGGACAGTATTATTTGACTATTTCGGATGGGATGGCCACGAACTGGAGGAACAAATGCCCTGGACTCTCTCTTTCGCTATTGATCTATATAAATATATAGTTTATAGTTTATAGTTTACGGTCGTAACTTAGGGTAACCAACATGAAATCACATCGCAAATTAAGAATGGATTAACTAATAACTGATATACTGATACTGAGGAAGAGGCACAAACACGAAGTTAATGAATCTAGACTAAAATGCAGCCATACACATACATGTATCTATGTGGTTATAGATCGGTATCGGTACATATCTCTATAAACGTTTTGCTCTCATTATTTTGTATATAATACGTATATACCATATCGATTTATGCTTTATTCGTTACGATGCTAAAAAATGTTCGCTTTAATTCAATCCCCGTTTTAAATATCCTCTATGCGGAATTTCCACATTCGTTTCCTTCCTTTCTTCACGCTTTTTTTTACGCTTTTCAGTTTTGGTTTTTTCATTTTTTGTTTTCTTTGTAACACACATACAGAAGTCGTTTAGATTATTGTTGCAACAAGACGTAAAAATATACATATTTTCATCAAAAAATGACCATCGCTCAGTGCTACCGTCTCTAATTGAAGTTGTTTTGTGGGTGAAGTGAAGAAGATCCTGAAGATCCTGAAGATCTCGACGATCCCAAAGATCCCGACGATCCTGAAGATCCCGACGATCCCGAAGCAAGAGGACCCTCGCTCCTTGCAAGACCTTGGTGTATACACAAGTCTCCATATATATACTGTAGATATACGCGAATTTCGTAAGAGTAGTAAGAACGACAAAAAAAATACATTAAAATATGCCCGAAGCGATCGAGTTCCTGGCTATATCCGTGATATATCCTCAGATATAATGGCCCACTGATCAGCCAGCTCGGGGGCGTGTGTGTGTTTGCGGATGAGTGAGTGAGATTCCGTCCATCCAGGCCAGCTTAGATGGGCACATAGTTGCCTTTGGGCTTGTAGAACAGCTGGCCGCGCAACAGACGGCGCCGAATCTCGGAGAGCAGCAGGCGCTTCTCCTTCTTGATCTTCTTGAGCACACCCTTGTTCTCCTGGGCGCGACGCGACAAGTAGGGCAGCACCTCCTCCACGGGGCCGTACGGGATGTACTTGTACGCCGAGTAGCCCGCCTGGCCTGTAATAATATGAATATCAAATAGTTATAGATATATTATAGATTAGTTAAGTTTAAGGTATAAAAAACTCACCCAGTGGAAAGGTGATGTAGTCGCACATGCCCAACAGCTGGCCAAAGCAGATCACCTTGTCCTCCGGCGAAATGCCGATCTCCTTCATCTGCTGGATGGCAAAGCGCACGGTGTCTTCGTTGTGCGAGGCCACCATGATGCCAATTTTGCGGGCATCGTCATCACAGTCCTTCATCAGCTGTTATTGATTATGATTTATGATTTACTATATGTGCCAAGCGATTATTAGCCATCCACCCACCTTAATGCGTCGCAAGCACTCGGCCAAAGTCTTGTGATACATGTCCGTGGTGGCCTCGAAGGTGGGATTCACCGGATCCGGATAGCCCAGCGACTTGGCCCGGTCGCGCTCCTGGTCCATATAGGCACCGCGCACCAGCTTGGCGCCGAAGTAGAAGTTCTGGCGCTTGGCCTGCTCCAGATCGGTGTTCACCTCGCGGAACGTTTCGCGCAGATAGCACTGGTACGTGTTGAAGACAATGGCCTTGTCCTTGTTGTACTTGCGCATCATTTCCAGGGTGATGCGTGAGATGGCCGGCTGGAAGTAGGTCTGCTCCGCATCCACCATGATGCGCACATCCAGATCGGCAGCAGCCTGATTTAAACGGAAAGGGATTTTTAGTGACTTTGCAAGTCCGGGGGCAACGCGAACTCACCTTTACAATCGTGTTGAGGCGACGGATCATGTTCCTGAACATCTCCTCCTCTTTGGGCGGTATTTGTGAGATCAGTCGACGCATCTGGCCGGTCTGGGGATCGGGAACGCGGAACGTGTCGCTCAGCTGCGAGTCCTCGTCCACGATGCCCGACCAGGGGAACAGATGCAGGATTCTGAAAGTGATCAAATCAGGTTTGATATCTGGAGGGGATTACGAGATGTACGAGAACTCACCCCTCCTTATCGGACGTCACATTGTTCAAGAACTCTTTCACGTCCTTATTGTCGCCCAGCGTTGCATAATACTTCTCGAGATCCTTGATGGTCTTATGGTGGGTCAGCACGTTGCCCTGACCGCCCACCATGTCCTCCATGTACTTGCGTGTGCGCATAATCACCTCGGACAATTGCAGCTGCAAAAAAATAAGGAAAATGGTATTGTATTAAATCATATAATATGTGATATTAAAACCAAAGAAGGAGAAATAGGAAAGGGTATAGTATTATATCATATAATATGTGATATTAAAACCAATATAGAATAGTACGACTTTTTTTAGGAAAACTATAATTTTTAAAATAATTTATTCTGCATTTATTGCTATTTTCCTTATATATTTCGGTTAAAACTAACTTGGATTTATTTTATACTTCAGTTTTAAACCTTTTAGAAGCTAAAAACAAAGAAGGAAAATAGGAAAGGGTGTTGTATTATATCATATAATATGTGATATTAAAAATAATATAGAATAGTTAAACTTTTTTAGGAAAATTCTGATTTTTAAAATAATTTATTCTACATTTATAGCTATTTTCTTTATATATCTCGGTAAAAACTAACTTGGATTTATTTTATACTTCAGTTTTAAACCTTCTAGAAGCTAAAACCAAAGAAGGAAAAATAAAAAACCGTAATGTATTATACCATATAAGTGTGATATTGAAACCAATATAGAATAAGTCGACTTTTTAAGGAAAATCCTGATTTTTAAAATAATGTATTTTAAATTTATTGCAATCCAACTAACTTCGATTTCATTTTTAAACCTTTTAGAAGCTTCAACGACAATTAAATGCACCGGTGACTACCACTCACTATTCATTAACACCAATTAACAATGTTCCCCCTTTGCTGTTTATTAACATTAACCCCTGTTCGCCGTATAGATTAATTATCTGGGACTTACGGGGATAATGGGATTAGGGGATTGTGCGAACTTACCAGCAATTGTGGACGGCCCAGGGCGGTGAGTTTAATGGCGGTAATGCCCGTTCCGAAGGTGGCGCCTGCAGGTCGATATTCCGATCAATCGATGGTTGGTCGTTGGTTGTTGGTCGTTGGAAATGAAAAGCGTTTGGGGGAGAAGAGCAGAGCAATCGGTGAATAATGCGATGCGATGGCAGAGTCAAAGATCGGAAAGCGGAATCTACGGGTATACAACACGTATCTCTAACTACGGCACTCTACAGACATCAAATGATACGGATACGGATACGAATACGAATACTTATCGAGGTGCAGATACGACTACAAAACAACGGCTACGGTTAGTAGAGTTTGAAAAAATATCGACAGTTTGCTATTTCTCAATATTTCATGTGTTTTCCCTTCATAACATTGATATTATCGAATGAATATTGTGAAAATATCGAAAATATCGATAACTTTCAAGCTCTAACGGTTAGCCACACACACACACACATCTTCACAACAATCAGCTAAAAGCGCATACTAAAAGGCCAAAATTTGCTTTGGCCATCAATTATTTACTCTTTTTTGGGTATTTCGAATATCTATGGTTTAGTTTTCAAAGTTACTTGTTGGTATTTCTTGGGGAGTGTGCTGTTTAATTTCTCTTCTTACCCGTGGCCACTGCCCGGGGCACCTTGCGATCATCATCTTTTCATTTTTGGGATTTTGCAACGGTTATTTTGATTTGGGGGTTTTGGTTTTTTGATTAAGTTGGGGTAGGTATTCGATAGACGATGGATTGGATGCCATTTTTGGGATATTTGCGGGGCAGAAGAAAGAATTTATTAATCATCAATTGAAAGTTGTTTTGAAAAAGTGAAAAGTAGAGAAAAGTAGAAGAGGAGAAAGCTTGGCAGGAAACAGCCTAAACACCACAGGTTGGGGCAACTACATACGATTTTTGGGAATGCAATGTCCTACAAAAAACCTATCTGTCTGAAAACTAATCGAGTATTACATTTTATTTAATTTCTTTATACCCTTGCAGAGAATATTTAATTTAGTTTATAATGTTTTTAAACTGCTTGAACATAAAATATATGTTTTAAATTAATAATATCGTATAGCATTATAATGTATAAAATAAAACAATTACTTTAACTGCATGCTAAACTATTGGCAATGGATGCTTTTGCTTTTGCTTTACACGATCTAAAAGTGGAACGGAACGCTTGTATTGTACAGAAGGAAATGGGAGATCGTGGGGCGTGAAACTCAAGGAACTTGCATGCCGTACAACAACACCAGGTGTGCCAGAGGTGCAAGGAGCCGACAGGAACAACTGGCCAAGGACATACCCGAAACGGCCTCCAGACACTTGATGAAGATCTCCATGTTCCGCTCGCAGGTGGCCTCGTTCAGGTAGAAGTAGGTGCGAGCACTGCTCACCTTGTAGCGCCGGTCGGCGAAGGACTTGTCCACATGATACTGCGGCATGCTGCCCTCCTCTTTGTGTTCGCCTGCACTGGAAACGGAAGACCTGCAAGGGAAACGGATTTATTCAATTAAATATCTTAGCAAAAGGATCAATAATAATTATATAGTAGTTTCTTTGATAAATGTGTACATCTACACTCAAAAAAAACGACTAAGATCGCCCTTGGTTTTAGAACAATCAACAATTTAGAAATTTTTTACTAGAAAGTAAAAAAGTTGTGTCCTACAATTTAGAAATAAAGGTTTTCTAAAAAGTGTATAAGAAGGGAAACTGAGTAAATGAGGTTACATTTTTTATTTTTAGAAAAAAACAATATTTCTATTATGTAAGAATTTTTTTAATGTTAATGGCGATTTGGTTTTAGGATTAAATTAAAAAAGGAAGATTAGAAAAAAACATTATTATTTAAATAAAAAATGATTTCTACAAAAAATTTGTTTAATAGAAAATTTTTCTAAAGATAAGAAAATTTGTTCTCTTAAAAGAAAGTTTTTTTCTGAAGCACCTACAATCTTTTTTTTTTAATTTAAAAAAATTATTATTGCTGTGTAGTATTTATGGTTCATAGTAAAAGAGGAAAACTTACTCAACTTCTCGTTTCTCAGCCTCCTCCTGGCTGATATCCTCCTCAACGGAATAGTCGAGAATCGGCTTAACGCCGAACGATCTTAGTCTGCAATTGTTGAAATTCATTAGCTCACGTTTGCAATATGTTTTCTTTTTCAGGACAAAAAATTAGTCTTTATGATTTGGTTAGCGATTAGTGGAGTAAAGTTGAAGTGCATAATTTTTCGAATTTCTTTTCATTCTTGTTAAAAGGAGAGCCAATTCAAATTGGGGATTCTTTTAAAATGGTTCGAATAGGTCTTTCATGCAGACAGACTTGGGATGGGCTCCCATAATTGATTTCTTTAAGTGATTGGACATCATTAGTAGCAACGTGTGTGCACTTGTATAAATTGCGGTATATAGATACAATATACGTATATGGTCGTAGTACTTATGTAAAAATACCAGAGGTAAAATGTTTAAAAATTAGAAATATTTAATGCTGTATAATAAAACCAGTTTACAAACTCTGGAATAAAATAAGGATTCAATAAGGAAAACTGGTGTAAATATTAACAAAACCTTTACAAAAAATTTAAAATTAATTTAAACATATCATTAATCAAAATTAATCGAAATTTCGACTAAAACCATATACGCATACGTTTGAATGTTATCGGATATTGTATAGGGATGCTTGGAGTGCTGAAGGGGAGGGGTTTAACCTCTCTAGGGCGGGCACGATCGTGTGCCGATTCTCGCCGGCCACAAAGTGTCCGTAGAAGCTGGACTTCATCAGCAGGACGAAGAGCTTCTGGCCGAGCAGGTTGCGGGCCAGTTTTAGCAGCTGTTTATCGGCGTAATCGGTGATATCGGGAGTAGGTTTCAGTTTTTTTTTGTTTGTTTTAAGGATTCCATTACAATAAAAGTGTGGGCATTTAAGCGGGTTTCGCATAACCGTTTCGCAGTCCCGATTCGCGGGCAAAATAAAAAGATGAAGTAAACACAAAACCATAGGGGCGGCAGAAAGCAATATAGAAAAGAAAAAAAAGAAAAGGCGATAAGTGAGTGGGAGTGTCGTGGTGGGCAATTACCTTTCCAATGTGGGTATGATCTTGATCTGATCCTCGCCGGCGACAAAATGGCCATAGAAGGTCGCCTTCATCAATGCTGTAAATAACCGTTGACCCAATACGTTCTTTGACCATTTCATAAGCTGCGAATTTTTCGATTGTTTTGATCGGTTTGGTTTTATGCGGTATATTTTTAGTAAGTTTTGTCGGTTATCGGTTTTATCGTTATTTTTAATATTTTGTTATGTTTTTTATGCGGCGGCAAAAATTGAATTTGAAACAGTTTTAATTTTCTAGTTTTTTTGAGCTCATAAAATTGTGGTAAACAAGGACAATGAGTTCTTCTTCTCTGAAGATAAAAAGAAACCCACATACCATCGATTCTAGCTGAGATTCCTCCCTGGTTCTTAATGCTTAATTTTTCAGCGACTGGATCGCACATAAATCATTTGGAATTTGGCCAAATGGCAAGACAAGAAACGTGAACCGAGTCAAGGCCGAAAAAGTCTTTGCCAAAGTCCAACAAAATACAGAAAAAAATGCGACAAAAAGTGCGGAGGCGGCAATGTGTATTATTCTTGGGAAGCTGGATGTTATTTAAAGGAGTGCCAACTCAACACGCACATAAACATTCGATTACCAAATCGAGCTGAGCAGTCAAAGAAAGACGATCCGTCTCGGGTCCATCAACAAAAACAGAATGACAACCTAAGATAAATTTTCGGGCAAGATCAAAAAAGGGCACTTCCTGTTACTAAAATAACAAACAGGATTTCGCTTTGGTTCACAAAATTGAAAATGTAAGCTTATGAAGGAAAATGCTTTTTTACTTCAGGCTGAATAAACAAGGAACTAAAAAGGGACTACATACATTACTATACTATACTATACTATATGAATATACTTCGATTCAATAATAAATATTGGAATTTAAACTATTCTCACATTTCGTATTGAATATTTCTTCGAAGAAAACTAATTTCAAATGAATATTTACAGAGTTACAGAGTTAATGTTTAAGAAAATGAAAAGCAAAGGAACCAAATGTATTTCAAACTTGACAACCCTACAAAATGCATTTAGAGATCATCATCATCATCATTCGTTTCTTTACAACGAAAGAAAGCGGAAAAGCGGAGAAGAATTAAGATCATTGGCCTTTGACGAATGTTTCCTGGGCACGTGTGTGATCCGCTTGATGCGGGATCCATCAGATGAATGGGATTCGCAAGGGAGGAGAGCGGTCAGGAGTCATTCGCCGTCTGGGAAGAACCGGTTTGGTTGACAGCACTGAAGTAATTAATTGGGTACAAAGCTTGGCGAGAAGAACAATCAACCAAAACTGGTTACATAAAACAAATTCTCGTTTCGTATTCGTATTCTTCTGTATTTTTTTGGTTGAATATTTGGTTCTTTCTTTTCTTCTTTGGCAAACAATTCGAACAGGACAGGTGTTTGCCGTTGAGCTCTGGCCCCAAGAAAAAAAAGGGGGGGAAAAACACAACCCACCACCCCACTTTCACCCCGTTTTTTAGCCATATACCTATTCTCACACATCACGAGACCCACACCGCTCGGTCGCTAAAAGCAATCGACACGATACTGTTTATAGAAATAGCGAACACATGAGTACACTCTGATAAAAAACATGAAGGGTGTGATGGGTAATGTTTTAAAAATGTTAGGTTCTTAACTCATTACATACACATCATCTTTTTCTTGGGAAATTTTATTTTTCAAAGCCACGAAAAACCACATCATCCATAAAGTCATATTATTAAAATCTTTTATAAACGTTGCTAACACAGTTTTAATAAAAAAAAAATTGACTTTAATATTCCAAAGAAATCTTTAGAATTTAGGAATGTTTTAAAAAAATGTAGGGTGTGTTTTGAAACGGTGAATTTCTAAAAAAAAAAAAAAAAGGATTCATTACATATATAATATATTTTTGTTATATTTATGTTATATTTTTTTATTATAGAAATCTAATATATATTTTGCTAACACAAATAAATAATTAAATATTATAGAAAACGCTGTATTTCGTTTAGATAGAGAGTTTAGGTTGGGTATTCATATTTCTCATATTGAAAAAATGGTATTTTAATATTCGAAAGAAATCTTTAGAATTTAGGAATGTTGTACTAATCTGTCGAAATAAACAACTAAACTATTGACTACGTTTTTCTTAGTGTATAAAAAAGTCGATGCCTGACTAATGCAATCTGAAGTCTTCGCTCCCAGGGAGGCGTGCGAATTTTCCCTACGACAGCCATTTAGCCACCCATTTATGCAAATTGCATCGAGCAAAAAAAAATAAACAGATAAATAAATAAAACCCTTGACGACGCATGCACTTTAAGTAATCGATAAGCAATCAGACGATCGCCAACGTAATTAAATAGAAACACGCGAGCGAGAGGCAAAAGGGGGGCGGGGGAGGGGGAAATGCAAGGGGGTTTCCCCAACGATTTTGATTGGCGCTCATTCGGGGGCCTGACTATATAATGGTCTACATAATCCATAAGAGTCGCTGGGCAAAAACGCACGAGTTGAGAGCAAGCAACGAATGGGGCAAGGTCACACACCCCCCACCCCCTTTTCCCCTTGGTAATTTGCATGGCCAAGTTTTCCTTTTTCCTGCCGCCAATCAGGCACTCATTCTAGTTTTTCTGTGCGACTGCAGCACCTGCCAGAAAGTGGCATCAAATGCAACAAGCAATTAGCCATGAATTCATCAAAACGACGGGTCAAGTGAATTGAAAAGCGGAAGACAAGCGGTAAATCGGAAAGTAGGAAAATCGGAAGGAAGGAAGCTATGCAAGCAGCAGGTGGAAGTTACCAACCACAAAGGAAAAACTATCTTCCAGTAAATTATCAAAAGTTTTAGGTTTAAAATGAGGGGTGAAACATTTTAAAAAGGATTTATTTACTTAGGATTTTCAAAACGTTTTATTTATATTTTTAAAACGTTGTTAAAAGAAAACGGCACCTAAAATTTCGTATAATTTCCTCTGTGTAAAGGAAAATCGTACACCTGCCTGTAATCTCAGGGATTACTTAATAATTTATCACACAGAAAAAAAATTCGATATGAAATAGGGTCAATTCTACCTTATATTAATAAAAAGCCGATATGATTTATGTCAAATCTATGATTCAAACTTATCAACATGATATTTTATCATATCATATAAAATACCAAATGTAGTATTTTTTAAACAAATAATGTAAAATAAGATAAACATAATCTTTATTCATATCAAAATGATTTGAATAACTTGATCTTTAAAAAAAAATATAAAATTGACCAGCACATATCAATCTGATCTTTTGTCAAATTTTTTTTCTGCGTATAAGATAAATTCGTATAAACTACTATGAACAATATGATGTGATATGATATTTAAAAAATATAGAATTAACCAGCACATATCAATCTGATCTTTTTTTAATTTTTTTCTGTGCAGGTGCTTAAAGTCCTGTAAAAGCAAAACTTCCCTTGATTTCTCAGCAAAAAAAAGAGAGAGATCTCAGCTAGGCGATGGATTGGATCAAGGGACGCAGGACTCTGCTGGAGAAAGGATCGCGAGGACACCGGCCAACTCACCGTCATGTTGTGCTCGACCAGCTTCTCGCTGGAACAGATCATGTAGACCAGATAGGCGCGCATCAGTTCGCCGGTTGTCTTGCTCTTGAAGGCGGCTATCGGATCGTTGAAGGTCACGTCCAGGGGATCCCTCTGCGGCGAGCCAGCGGGCGAGGGGCTCTTCTCCTGGGAGGCGTCCTGCTTGGCGTTCCGCTTCACGGCCTCGCCGGCCACCAGGTCCGGCTGGACCAGAGTGGAGGCCTGCAGCGGCCGATTGCCGGAGTGCAGGAAGCGTGCGCCATTGATGTCCGATGATGCTGATGATGTCTCTTCGCCGGCGGCTGTGGTGCTCCTCTTGCCGCACTGATGGAAACTCCGGCAGGCGGCGACGGCCACAGAACTGCTCGACTTGCTGCTATTACGGCCGTAGACCAAACTGATGGCTGTTCGTTGGGAGCTCAGCGAACGGAGTAGAGCCATTACAAGGGATTCTGCGGCTTAATTGGGTTATCTGCTCTCCGGGTTCTGAGAAGGGTATTTGAGACTGGCTCCGATCTCGGCTGTTGCTGCAAAAAACAAGGCAAAATCTGAGCTAATATCACTGCAATCTCGACAAATCACTATAAATCTAAGGCGGAACAGGGGCGTGGGCAAGTTTTTTAAAAGGGGGTTTGTTAAAGTATGGTATACAAATTTTGTTACCAAAATTTGGCCAAACTATTAAGATCTTTTAAATTAATTGTTTAAATGTAAATTAGTCACAATAATTTAGAGAATCGATTTGAAATCATGGATTCTCGATAATTATTGTTTTTTCCAGAAAAATTTGCCAATGCCATATTTTTTATTTTATTATATTAAAGAAATTAGTATAAATTGGCCCCCCTTTGCCAGCGCCACTGCTCACAGCTGATTTTGCCTGATTTACGGAGAGCTTTTCGCTCTGGGTCGCTCTCTCCGTCTCTCTCGGCCGCTCTGAATGTTATACAACAACTGCGAGAAGCCGAAAAAACAGCGCACAACACAAACACACGTACGCGAGTACGAGTACACCTCCGAAATGTTCAATTAAAAAACAAATTCAATTTCTGGCCTGATATATCTTTCGCTTTTATGTGTCTTTTTCAGCTATTTCTTACTTCGCGTTTATTATTTATTCTATTACGCTTTGAGCGTTGTATACGCCGCAGAAGCACGAAACCAAATGCGATGAAGACGCCAGAAAAACGGGGCGATTTGAGTGGCGAGTTTCGGCGAATTCATCGGGTTCAACGAAGCGAAACGAGGAAGGATACGAGGGCGAGAAAATCCAAATCCTTTTCGCCGCCTCACTCGTGTTTATGTAACTGTAAATGTAACTGTGATTCTGGCTGTGGCCGTGTGACGTCACAGGCATGCGAGCCCCTTTGCTTTTGATTAGGCATTTGTTTTGATTTAATTGAAATGCGCCGCAAACACACACTAATTGGTGTGTTAATTGCCGCTCTCCTTGATTCTCCCCCATTTATCCTCTCTCTCTTTCGCCTCCCATTACCCCACTTTTCTCGTTTTATTTATTAATTAGCAGCCCGCTAAATAATCGCTAGACGAGAGGCTGCAATCAAATCGAAAAAAAAACTTGGCGGGTTTCATTGCTCAGATTTCATTACACTTCATTATGGTCAATCTCCAATCCCCCTCTCGCTCTGGCCGCCGTGGTTAGAGGGGGACGCAGAGCTAGCAAACTTAAATTGCGAATTCATCAGAAGTGTTTTTTACTTTTCCTTTTTTGTTGTTGCTATGCGGCGAATTGTGCCCATTATATAACTTCTCTCTCACACTCTCCGTAGAGATCCTTTAATGTTACGCACGTAGGTGTGTGTGTGTGTACATTGTACACTGCAAAATTTCTCTTTGCTTTCCCTACCTTATTTTCTTTGCGGTTTTTCCTCTTTTTCCCAACTTATAATTAGCTTTTTTCATTTGCTACTTCAAAAAACAAGCTGAGATACATAACTAGAAACAAACCATACAACGAAAACAGGGTAAACAATTGGGAATTTGTTGAATTTGCTTGTTAGAAATTTTGTACAATCGCCAAACAATTTTCCGGAAAAACTTTTGTGTTTGACAAACTCTTCACAGCAGCCTGCGACTTTTCTCCGCCTCTTTTCTTCAAGTGCATATTCTCACCTCACGAAAGACACACAAGTACTATAATAATAATTTTTAATTTTTTTTTTTTTTATTCTATGTTGTTCTTTTCGAGGGTTTTTGGTTTTTTGTTGCTGCTGCGCGGGAGAGAGCGTGAGCACGCGCGAGAGGGAGAGAGAACGACTGCAAGGGTCTGAATTCGCGAACAAACTGAAACAAATGAAGCAAAATTAAGGCCAACAACGGTGGTGAAAGCTCGTTTAAAAAAAGCTTCCGAGAAATGGTCAAAACGAAACGAGTGCTGAGCGAATGGTGTGGGCGGGGGGAGGGGAGGGACGAGGGGGCGTGGCGCGCCACCCGACAGCAGCTGTTTGCCCTGCACGTGAGCGGAGAAAATAAATCGAACCGAACGTTAATCGCCATCTTGTCCCCTCTTTTTGTCCAATTAAAAGCGAGCCGCTTATCTACGCCCCTGGCGGTTGGCCAGAAATCGTTCTGTTCTTATCTTATCAGCCGACTGCCCCTCCACCCCCGCCCTCTCATTCCTTGACCGCCCACTCGTAACAATCTGCCGGTTAAAATCGAGCTTTGAGGGCATCTGGCAACGCTGGCCGGCAAACAGGGTTGCTTTGGGTACAATTTGTCGTAGACAATTTATCGTAGAAAGTTAAAAGCTCGCAATTTAAAATTTCAGTTTAGAAAATTTGAATAAAATGAATTTCAAATCATTTCAATATTATATATTGTATATTCAGAACCCTAAAAAAAATCCAATAATTTTCCAAAAGATTACATACCTACGAAGTGACTTCAACTAAGTGTGAAATTTAAATAAAATTAAGATAATTTAATACAATAACGAATAATAAAATAACAATTAGTACATAAAACTAAGTAAACAGAATGTAAATAGTGCGAGAAAAATTTGTTTACTAACGTTTACTAATTTTAAGGTAAATATTTTATAATATATAGGTTTGATTTGAATTAACGTTGGATTGTTCATTTGGAAGTTATAGAATACTTGACCACCCAATTAAAGCGAGAATCGCTGTATCACATCACACGTTTAAATGAAAATCTCCATTTTCCACTTTAAAATGAATATATTTTTGTTTGCAAATTGTTTGCGTTTTGACAAATATAGCAATAAATTACGACTACATATTAGAAATAATAATAATTAACATTAATGAGCGTTCGGATGTTGTTGTTTTTGCTGCTTATGCGAACGCGGCCCGATAAAAGGAGAAACTTAACAAGAAAAAAAACAGAACAAGTTATCTAAATACCAAATATATGGATATATGCGTGTGAAACTGACGCGGATTTCCTCCTGCCGCCATCATAACAAACAATACATAATTCGCTACCGCCGCGACTCTCATCTCAAATTACCTCCTGCTGGCTCGTTTCCTTTTTTGTTTTTACATAATATTATTGACTAAATTGTAGATCAACGAATGTCTGTTTTCTATCTCCATGCGGCACCACCAGCAAATGGCTTAAAGCATTGTAAGTATCAGACTATCAAAGTTTGCAATTGACATGCTATTTTTTCAGGAGAATATAATAATCATATAATAATGCACTTTGAAGGGGTTAAGAAACGAAATATTCTGAATATGTGTGTAACATTAGCCCGCGTTAAACATTTTAAAACCTAAATAAATAGTTTACAGTTTTTAAACGGAATAAAAAGAAGTATTCGTCTTCCCGGCTATAAAAGTTGATATGCTTCCAAGTTTTAGAAAAGCGAATATTTTGGATAACTCAATAGAATTTAAAGGACAATTTGGATTTGGGCTATCGTTTTTGCTAATGCCGGACAGCCAGTGGTGCTGGTGGTGTTGCTGGTGCGGCTGGCGCTAGTTGGACTTGGTGAATTCAGTGCGGTTGGCGGCCACTTCGGCCAGAATGAGTAGATCTGAGGTAGAGGAGGTCACATCGAAGGCCGCCTGCGAGGAGAGCGACGAGGACGACGACGAGGAGTTCGAAGACAGCGGCGGCGAGGCCGACGACGAGGTTACAGCAGAGGCGGCGGCATTCACCGCCTTCGCCGGAGCACTGCTCTCGTTGAAGTAGTAGCTGCCGTTGATGGTCAGCGGCAGTATGGAGGCCACCTCCTGCTCAATGGCGCTGACATCGCGCCGCGTGATGCTCTCTTTGCGCGCCTTGCGCCGCTGGCTGCCCACAGCCTGCTGGAGTTGCTGCTGCTGCTGCTTAATCCTCA
This sequence comes from Drosophila prostipennis, assembly GCA_037075205.1. Classification (NCBI taxonomy): domain Eukaryota; kingdom Metazoa; phylum Arthropoda; class Insecta; order Diptera; family Drosophilidae; genus Drosophila; species Drosophila prostipennis. The sequence continues at coordinate 150,975 of JBAMCJ010005213.1, read as the reverse complement.
CCAGCTGCTCGCTGCTCGTGGCCGCTGCTCCTTTGGCCAACGCAACAGCTGCCGCTGTATTAGAGGCCACTGATCCTCCGCCGCCGCCGCCGCCGCCACTGGTGCTGTTCGAATTCCTCTGCTTCTTGCTGCCGCTGAACTTCTTCTTCTTTTTGGTGCTACGCTTGCGCTGCAAGTAAGCATCCAAACTGAGGGCCGGCAGCTCCTTGATCTTCTCCTCGAGATCGAAGAAACCACCGTTGCTGGACTCGGAGACGCTGCGCAGATGCTTCTGCATGGAATCCGGACTTCTGTTCTGCCGTTCCGGTGGCGAAACGGGCGGCGTATTGGGACCCGCATCCAGTGGTATGTCCACAAAGTTGCCACCGCCGCCCATCATCAGATTTCCGGCCGGCGGTGAGCGAGCCTTGCTCTTTTTGGCTATGGCCGCCAGCTGGCCGGAGTTGACTAGCTCCTGGTAGATCTTGCCCTTGCAGGAGCGCGATGACTTGGCCTTTTTGCTGGGCGAGCCACGGCTGACGGCCTCCTCCTCGCTGGAATTGCTCGAGTTGCTGTCGGGCAAGGGGCGTTTGTTGCCATTGCCATTGCCACTTGGAGGATTGCCGCCGGGCATGTGGGCGGATAGAAACTGACTGGTCTCGCTGAGCACCTGCTGCAGGGCATAGTCCTTCTCCTGCACTTGGACTTGCAACAGCGAGCTCAGCTCGCCCATTTGCGTTTCGTCCGCCAGCTTGAAGTAGTTGCGACGCAGCAAAGCACGCGGCATCATCTCGCCTCGCTCAGCCCACTGCATTTGCATTTGCTGACTGGCTGGCTGCTGATCCTCGTTGGGTATGAAGAGACCAGTAGCCGCATTGCTGGGACGGGTGGCCAGCGTTCTCAGCGGCGGAGCTGGCAGTTTGTACCACTTGAAGTTGGGATTGGCATTGAAGAAGGCGTCCTTGTTCTGCAAATAGGAGATAACTTCTCTTAGAAAATTTCTAACCGGGAAAAACCTCATATGTGTGTGTTAAATAAATCCAAGGTTTTAAAAACCAGGGTTCTAAAAATGACACACATGTTAAAAACATGAAAAACTGTAATTTGCAGTGTGAGCTAAATGGTTGAGGAGTGTGTCAAATACAAAAGTGTTAAAATGTGAAAAATAATTAATAACACACACAGCTCACTTGTGTTTTTTACTCACTGTGTTATTAACACGGCGTGTTTTTTACTCACTGTGTTATTAACACGGCGTGTTTTTTACTCACTGTGTTATTAACACGGCGTGTTTTTTACTCACTGTGTTATTAACACGGCGTGTTTTTTACTCACTATGTTTTTAACACAAATGAAAATTACATTTTACTGATATTAAAGAGTCGAATTTGTTGTTAGTTTAAACCATTTTAAAGCATCTATAAATGCTTATATTCTAGAAAACGTGAATTTTTCATTTCGACATATTCGGACACTAAAATGTCAGAAACGCATTGTGTTAAGAACCTGTTTAGTAAAAAACACGTCTTGTAAATAACACAAATGAACTGTGTGTGTTATTTATGTTTCTAACATTTGACACTTTGATGTCAAAAACTCATTGTGTTAAAAACATGTTTAGTAAAAAACACGTCGTGTAAATAACACAAACTGTGTGTGTAATTATGTTTGTACACACAAGTCCATATTTTTTTTTGAACTGAACACTTTGACATTAAACATGTTAATAACACACGTTTTTTAGAGTGTGTGCTATTTTCCGAACCCTGTTAAAAACGTCTAAGCTTTAGAATTCCCCACCTGCTGCGCCAAATCCGTAAAGCAGTGCTTTTCCTGATCGTCAAGGGCGGCCCACCAGTCGCCCAGTATCTTGGTGATGGCACTAAAACAAAAGAGATAGCAGCGTGAGCAACATATGCCGGAAAGTAAGGCATCTAAAAACCCACCGGTTCTCCAGGTTCTTGTAGCGCTCCTTGACAATGCCGCGGTGTCGCTTGCAGAAGATGAGGAACGCATTCATGGGGCGGCGGGCATGGTGCTCCGGTCGGATGCTGTCCGCTGGCTGTTGTTGATCCTGGTGAAGCTGCTGCTGCTGCTGCTGCGGCTGTGCAGGATGGCGATGATCCTGGGCCTGTTCCAGCTGCGTCACTGTGACCACATCCACGTCCACATGCTCTTCGGCGGCCTCGCGACGAATGCGCGTTATCTCCTGCTGCACCGGCAACTGCACCCGGATCTCGTCATCCTCCTCCTCTTCGTCGAGCTCCTGCTCCTCCTCCTCCTCCTCTTCCTCCTCCTCGTCGTCGTCGGCCTCAGTGTCGCTGCTGTAGTCCTGCAGCTTGGCATAGTTGTGCACATCCTCGATGCGTCGAAAGGCATTTTCTTGGTCCTCTGTGCGCTGCGGCTGTGGGTTGACTAAGGCACTTTTTGCCGCTTCACCGGCGGGCGATCCAGATCCAGGTGCCTGGGCTTCACCAGCTCGGTCTCCCGCTCCTCCTGCATTCGAGGGCTTTGATTCTTTGATTCCGGGCATGGGCAGCCAGCGGAGTCCGCTTGAAATCCCCCCCTTTGCCGCACTGGGAGCACCTGAAACCATGGCAATGCCTCCGATTCCTGGATAAACTGCTCTCAAGGCTCCAGAGGCCTGTGAAACTCCAAAGAAGGAAGGAATACTAATTGCTGATCCGCTGGTGGTGTTGGCAACTACTTGGTAGTCCAGGAAACTGACTGATCCCGATCCCGATCCTGATCCCTGGGGGGCAGTTATCCTGGGTTCGCCTGATGAAAGTTCCCTGGCTGTTGCATAGCCCCTGATCCCGGATCCTTGGCGGCCACCTGGTGCTCCTCCTCCGCTTGTTTCCCGAATCTTTTCAATTAGTTTCAACACTTCGCCCGACGTTTTGTTGTTGTTGTTGCTCATTTTTTGCTCCACTGTTTTAAGGCCACTGTAGATGTTGTTGTTTTTGTTGTTGCTGCTGCTGTTGCTGCTGCTCGTAATGTTGCTGTTGTTGTTGTTGTAGGCAAAGTGCAATTTAATTGCAGCACCTGTTGGCGTCACCTGCGCCACCTGCTGACCACCGCCAACGCTCAGGCCGTTGATCATGTTCTTAGCTTTCCTTTTCCACCTATCTTTCTAGTCCCGATCCTCGAGCATATTACGCTGAAAGTATGGAAAAAGTTGTGTACGTTTTTTTTAGAGAGTGAATTTCACAAATGCAAGAAAACGGCGATGCCAATGTGGCTGGAAAACAAAAAACCAATTGGCAGCTCTGGTTTTGCGATATTGAGTTGTTTACAAATTTCCAGAGAGAAAGAGATGGCGAGCGAGAAGATCAGCTGTGCTTGTGTGTGTGTGTGCGCGCTGTGACGCCTTCCCGTCGCTCCCTCTCTTTCTTTCCCACACAAAAGTTCCTTAAACAAAAATAAAAACTCATCCGCACACAAACAAAGCATATTTTATTATTATGAAATTAAAGCGAAATCATACTCATACGTAAATGCATGAGAAAAAAAAACGGTCATTGAATACATAAGCATAAAGATATTTGCAAAATAAATAAACAAAATAACAAAGCACTGGAAAAAAGATCGTTTTATTTTTGATTTCCAATATTTTACAACACTGCAAAGGTTAACAATAACAACTGCACAGGAAGAAAATTGTGTTGGATTGATAAATTGACTTAATTAATATTAAAATTATAAATTGGGCAATGATATCGTTACTGTTAGTTAAGGTTAATAATAACAAACCCTTTTTCTGCTATAACAAAACAAAATTTGTTATCTTTTAATTTTCAATAACTAATAGTAATACTTGCAAAACTTATTTAAAGTTTTCAATATTGATAAGTAATTGTTTTCTTCGCACTGCTATTGCACAATTATGTGACAAACAAAACACACAAATAAAGAAATGTAGAAATGGAAAAAGAAAAAAACAAAAACAAAAAAAAAACGAAAACAGGCTACGTGTACAGCTGAGCGTAAGCTTCAGTGTGTGTGTGTGCGAGAGAGAGAGAGAGAGAGAGAGCGCTAGAAGAGAGAGTGCGTCTCTCTTTTTCGCACAGTTCGATTTGAACTTGATAAGTCCATTTATTGTTGCTGTTATTGTTGCTTTGTTATTCTACTTATTTGTTTGTGCGAGCAACGCACTGCCTTTGTTGTTATTGTGAATTGTTTTTTTCTCGATATGGAGCGGGAAGGAGATCGCTGGGCCAGCGTTGCCACCTGGCCTAATAGGTAAAGTGCAGCTGTCAGCTGTTGGTTACCGTTGGCCGTCTCCCTCCATCTCTTTCGCTCTCACACACACAGATGCACACGGTCAAGGCCAAGTTTCAAAAGGGACGGTGGGCGGTAGGGGGAGGGGCAATTCTGTTCATAACCTTCAAACGATTAGTTCTACTTTTCTAGGTTAGGTTTTTAACTGACTTTCAAATGCAACCATTTTATTTATATTTTATTGTTGAATACGATAAAATAAGTCAGCACACACACACTCAAGCAAAATCGGTTCTCCCGCATATAAAGCTCATACAAACACAAACAAAGAACAGCTGATGACGTTTGTTATTTTGTGCGCGTCGCTTATTTTTTACATTTTTTCGCACAAAACAAAAATCTTAAATGAAAACTATTTTCTATGGCCTTAGCATAAATAAAGGTTTGATTAAATCGCAATTTACTCGAATGAAATTATTGCCTCGGATCGAAGGGTCTGCTCTCGTTTAATTAAATTTCAATGTTGATGATGTCAAATGAGAATGAAAACTGACTGTGTTTTCTGTTTTTGTGTTTTTGTGCGGCGGCCAGAGGCAGCGACGTCGGCAGCGCAGACGACGATGTGGAGACGTCGCTTCGCACAATGGGCCAGATCGCAGAATATTTGTATTTCGAAATTTACAAATGTTTTGAGAAGCAGATTCAATATAATCTGAATCGAACATGTTTGAAACTTCTATTAACAAAAAAATTTTAATTTAAATTTGTATAACCAAAGTTTTCCAAATATTTATAAAAAATAGGAGGATGTTAGATTTATTTTCAGCAATTTTTAAATGCATAGGTTTTTGTTTATGTGTTTGATAAACTATGGAAACTTAAGAAATTGACATTTTCAACGATCAAAAAAGAGTACTCGAAAATGATTACGAATTTGCCCCACAGTACAGTGGCATCGCTGCTGACGTTTAATTACGCGCAGCAACAACAATACTACAGCGAAATGTATTTTATTTTGCTTTTTCTTTCTGCAGACGCCCCATTTGTATGTGTGAGCTCCCCATATCCGCAACGCATCCATGTTCACACACACTCGCCAGTCTCTCTCCAAAAACAATAACAAAGTAACCGTTTGCCGAATGGGAGAGAGGAGTGCAGCTGTCTCTGTTGCACTTGCTGCGCTCGCTCAGCTGTTTTCAATTTGTTGTTGTTGCTTACGGGAGAATTGCACAGAGTGCAGTTCATTTTATAAAGGGGGATTTCCAAAAATGTTTTTATTGAGATCAGTTTTATTAAACTACAAAAATTTAATGAAAAAAAATTAAGTAAATCTGAAATAAACCATTTTTACAGAAAGAGTTCCCGCCAATAATTTTAAATAAATAAAAATAAACAATTCAAATACTTTGCAAATACGAAAGATTTAGAATGGTTAATAAAATTAACAATTAGGATGTACAAAAAATTATTAAAATCTACGAATTAGGGAAAATTCGTATACTCCACCACACAATAATCTCCCCCTTTACTTTTTTGCAACAAGTTGATCGACCAATAGCAATATTAAGTGTGTGTGGCTATACTATATACACTAAATATGTACAATGTATGTACCATCCCCCCAAAACCGTGCTTTTTTTATTGCATAACCACATTTAACAGTTTTGCTCGAACGGTTGCCGATTCAGTTTGTTTGCAATTTGCATTTTTGCCCAAGCCAGGGGCAACAACAATGTTATTGTTTTTCAAGGTCACACACACATGCTAAGCGAGATGAACGGCAAAACAGCCAAGCAACCCACCCACCCACCGCCACCCCCTGCAATTCACCACCCACCCCCCAACGGTTCAGGTTTGGAGGTTCACTTCAGTTCAGTTCTCCTCTCTCTTTTTGGTCGGGAGAGCGACACAAGCGACCCAAACTGGCTATCTCCTCTCACACACACACAATCTCATAAACAAAGTGCACTCTCGGTAGAGTGAACCCATGTTAATGTGAATTGGATAAATTTTATTATATTCCTTTTCAAAGAAAAAAAATATTTCCAAAGAATATTATTCCTGTTAGATCTAAAACTTAAGTTTTGTTATAAGTATTCCTACAAGAACAGTCTTAAATTGAATCAATGAAGCGTTCACTCCTTTGGGCGTGCACTGTATTTACGTTTGTTTTTGGGGCCGCTGGGATACCGTTATGCACTATATCTAGCTCTCTCTGTCTTTCTCCTTGTCTCAACTCAATCGCCTGCGTGTGTATGATTGCATGTTGCTTAGTGGCAGTTTTCAGGGTCAGGGAAATTCGATTTTTGTGTCTGTCTCTTCTTCTTCTTCCTTGTAGCTTTCCTTCTTTGGATACCCACTAACAACAACACAATTGCGTCAAGGCCAAATGAAATGAAGTTAAGAGCCAGTTTATAAAATTGAATCTTCGATACCTTTTCTTCTTTTTTGATTGAAACTACATTTTTTAGTTTCTCAATAGTTTAATAAGATTACATTTGTTAGACTATAAAAATTGCATTATACAAATTTAAAATAAAATCCAAAAATATTAAAAAAAAAATTGGGAGAGTAACATATTTTAAAAAATAGCATTTAAAAAAATAGCGTTTAAAGTCCTTTTAAATTTCTTACGCTATTAGTATTTAAGATAGTATAATGACATTTGTACACAACATAGATAATTACATAGAGAAGAGAGTTTTGAAAAACAATCAAAGCTATAGCCATCGGATTTTTATAAAATGTAATTCCTAATTCTGAAATCATACAAAAATGCTATACCCCGCGTGCATTTAGTGCGCTATAAATAACTATAGTCAAAAATTATTTTACTTTAAATTTTTGTTACAAAAAAACTAAAATAAAAGTTTTTAAAAATTTGTTTAGTGGAACAAATCTGAGAAAGCCGACTGTTTCAACTAACAGACTTTTAACTTAAAGACCTTCACCCCAAAATAATCGTAAAAATCGAATTTACCCGAGGAGTGTACATTCCCACAACTAATTCAGTTTCTGATGTTAATGAACTTTGAAAAAGGGGCGTTCGACGACCACGCCCAATTCCGCGACCACATAATTATAAGACGGAATTATTCTATTTTCAGCCAAGAGTCAAACAATGATAAGACGTATCGCACAAACCGCGGAAACTGGAGAGGAAAATGGGGCGGGTGAAGAGACCACAACGATAAGCGACAGCCCCTCACAAAGATATTTTTTTTTAGACATATTTCTCTATTCAGGTTATTAACAAACATTTACGTTTAAATGAGCAATAAAAATTGCAACATTTTCTAGTGATTCATTCTATGTGTAATTAATTTAAGTTTTGTGATTATAATTTTTTTATTAACATTAAAACCCATAAACAACTCAAAAATTCCTTAAAACTAAAAAAACAAAATAAACTCCAGCTTTACTTATCTCCAGTGTACTAGACTATTTTATAAACATGAGTGATTTGAAAACTCTGAAACTTATGTTTGTAAAAATGCTTGACTTTAAAAAGCTTGATAATATTTTGTTATTTGTTTATAGCAGGGACCGTAAATAATGATTGATGATCTTTTTTTGAACCAAAAATCAAGCACTTAGGATCGAAATAATGATTATTTTTGAGGAATATTATAAAAATCACAAAAAATAAAAATCATGATGAAAATGGATAGGTTATTTTTGATCAAAAAAAAAATATAAAAATCAACAATAATAATTATTTTTGGTCAAAAAATAATTTAAAAATCAACAATAATCATTATTTTTTAATTTTATTTTTTCCGATCAGAAATAATGATTATTTTTAATTTTTATTTTAAAACTGAAAAATAATGATTTTTTTAATTTTTATTTTAAACTCAAAAATAATGATTATTGTTTTGTTTCAAAATAAAACTCATAATGATTACGGTCCCTGGTTTATAGGCTCCCACAGCAAGATGTTAAATATTTCAAAATGAAATCACAACACTCACTCACCCAAATTGATCACAAATAGCTTCGAGACGGGATATTCTGGTCGGGATTGAGCCTACCGCTTGAGCACATTGATGAAGGTCTCGTGCGGCACGCGAATATTGGCGAACATGCGCATCTTCTTCTTGCCCTCGGCCTGCTGTTTGAGCAACTTCATCCGCCGGGTCACGTCCCCGCCGTAGAGCTTCGCGGTCACATCCTTGCGGTAGGCCTTGATTGTCTCCCGGGCGAGCACTTTGCTGCCCACGCACGCCTGGATGGCGATCTGCACCATTTGCTTCGGTATGAGCTCGCGCAGCTTGAGCACCATCTGCCTGGCCACGCCGGTGGCCTTGGAGACATGGACAATGCGGCACAGCTCCTCCACGGGCTTGCCATTCAGGTGGATATCCAGGCGCACCAAGTGCGACAGATGATAGCCGTGATCCTCGTAGCTGAAGCTAGCATAGCCCGAGCTCAGCGACTTGAGGCGATCGTGGAAGTCCAGTATGATCTCGCTCAGCGGCAGGACGTACTTCATCAGCACGCGCGTCTCGTCGATGTTCACCGAGCTCTGCTGCAAGCCCCGTCGCTCCACACACAGCCCGATCACCTGGCCCACATAGTCGGTGGGCGTGATTATGGTGCCCAGGACCAGCGGTTCGTAGTACTCCTTGATGCTGTGCGGTTCGGGAAAGAGGGCTGCATTCGAGATGTCCATAGTGTCGCGTCCCAGCTGCCGGATCATCTTGGGATTGCTCAGCACCAAACGATATGTGACGGAGGGCGCTGTGATGATCGGCTCGGCGCCATGTTCCTGCTCCAGACGCTGGCAAAAGACCTCCATGTGCAGCAGGCCCAGGAAGCCCAGGCGCCAGCCCTGACCCAAAGCCGGACTGGAGTCCACTTTAACGGTGACCGCCGAGTCATTCAGTATCATCTTATCGATGGCACTGCGCAGGGCCACATGCTTGGACTGATCGGCGGGGAAGACTCCGGCAAAAACCAGCGGCTGCTGCGGCCGATAGCTTCCAGCGGCGCTGGCCGCTTGGTTCTTCAGGTAAATGGTATCGCCCACAATGGACTCCTTGCTGTTCCGCATATTGCAGGCTATCAGACCCACTTGGCCAGCGTATAGATCCGGAACTGGACACTCTGCTGGCCGTAGCACCGAAATGCTCTTCACCGGATACACCTTCTTGGTGGTCAGCGACTGGATGTCCTGGTTCTGCTCCAGCTTGCCGTCCAGCACATAGATGAGGTTCAGCGCCCCGCGGTACTTGTCGAACCAGCTGTCGAAAATCAAGGCCCGAAAATCGCTGTCCCGCCGAACTTGTGGCGGCGGTACGGTTTCTATAACCCGTTCCAAGACCTCCGCCACGCCTGTGCCCAGTTTGGCGGACACGCGCAGCACCTGGGCGGGATCTATGCCGAACAGCAGCTTCATATCCTGGCAAACTTGGTCGGGATTGGCGTGCTTGATGTCGATCTTGTTGAGCACGGGCACGACGGCCAGTTGACGCTGCTTGGCCAGGTGGTAGTTGGCCACCGTTTGGGCCTGGACACCGTGACAGGCGTCCACCAGGAGGACCACTCCATCGCAGGCGGCCAGGGAGCGTGATACCTGGGGGCAGGAATACCAAAGATTAGCAAGGAATGTTTAGTTTTTTAAGGCCAAGAACCCACCTCATTGGAGAAATCCACGTGACCGGGCGTGTCGATGAGGTTCAGCAGATACAGCTGCCCCTTGTGGCGGTGGAAGATCGAAGCGGTCTGCGCCTTGACCGTGATGCCGCGCTCCCGCTCCACTTGGAGGCTATCGAGCACCTGGTGCCGCCCGGCATTGCGGGCAATGGCTCCCGTGAGCTCCAGCAGCCGGTCGGCCAGCGTGCTCTTCCCGTGGTCCACGTGCGCAATGATGCTGAAGTTCCGGATGCGCTGCACCGGCATGCGGGCGAATTCCCGCAGTAGCTCCGCCTGGGAGGGCTCCTCCACCTTGGCCCGCGGCTCCTCCGATTCCGATTCGGCCTTGACCTGGTTCGTGGTGCTCAGGCTGCGGGCGGAGCCTGCCCTCGATGTGGCCACCAGCCAGGCGGAGTGGGGATTGCCCCCGGCACGTCGGAGCAGCCAGCGGATGGAAATCGTCCGGAACATGGCTGAAATTACATTTCTTTACCGGCAAAAAAAAATTGTTACGCCATGTGCGCCGTGTGACCGTGCGATGGTAAAATACCAAATATACCGAATATACCAAACGGCCAGAATCGTGTGCTTTCAGGAGCGCATCCACGGGTGTTTTGTTTTGGGCGCCCAGAATGACAGCATATATGTAGGGTATTACCTAAACCATTTAATTGCTGAATAAGGGGCTGTCCTTATATTACGTAATCACGTTTTTGGTGATTTTTGACCCCCTCCCCCCCCTGGTGATCAAAAGTAATCTTTCAATAAACAAATTTGTTGTTTTAATCTGTGGATTCAAACGGAGATGCACATTCGGTTCTTCTACGCTAAAACTATCTCCTACATACTCTTCGTCAAGCCCTTACAGGTCTTCGCATGATTCGTGTGTTTGAACCACTAAACATTAATTTTTGCGCCGCCCAGGCACTCGAAAAAATATTTCTCTGCTTTCCTATCCAAGTTTGTAGATATAATTGAAGGAAAATTAATATATTAATAAATTCTTTAAATAAAAAAATACATTTAAAATGATTACGTAATCATTGTGCAAGACCCCCCCCATGTAATCAAACATAATCATTTTGATGACCCCCTCCCCCTCCTAAGGTGATTACGTAATATATGGACAGTCCAAAATTGATCTGTTTATCAGCTGTTCCGTTTAAATTTATATTAAGTTTTCTTCACAATCAAATTCGAAAGTTCATTTGTGTTTCTTATTATCTATTTAGTAAGACCAGTAAAAATTTTATGTTTTAGGTTGCTTAAAACTTGGACCTCAAAAAACAGATGTTTGATTCAACAGAAGCCATTTAATTTTCTACAAATCAGCATGTCAACAGTTTACAGGGAATAGCCAGGTCGATATAAATCACTTTTTTTCAAACTAATTTTTTCAGCGTGACCGTTTGGAATATTTTTTGGTATATTCAGTATAAAAAGTATTTTTCTGCGAGCCCGGTACAATTAATTGCTAATTCGCCGGCTGTTATGGACCATACACGTGAGATTCTGACCTTCCAGTTTGGAACGTACGCCAACTATGTGGGCGCCCACTTCTGGAACCAGCAGGTGAGTAGCCGCAACCACCTGGCAGCCGGAGAACCGCACTAAATCCGCCTTTCCAGGAGGCCAACTTCAGGTACGGCGACGAAAGCGACCAGGTGGCCGAGGAGCAGCTGCCCAACAACGATGTTCTCTACCGCGAGGGTCGGAATGCCTTGAATCGCACCACCTACACGCCCCGCCTGCTGTCCGTGGACCTGGCCGGCACCCTGGGACACCTGCCGGTCACGGGCGAGCTGTACGGCAACTTTGTGCAGCGGGACGAGGAGCTGCTGCCCCTGGGCACGGGCGAGCAGCTGGAGCAGGCCCGCCGGCAGGCGGAGGAGAGCGGGTTGTGCGCCCAGCAACTGGATGTGCAGGAGCAGCCGGTGGCCGCCATTTCCGAGTACCAGAGGGATCTGCTGAAGAACTCGGTGGCGCCCGAGAAGAACTATCAGCTGGCGGAGACGGCAAACAGTTGGGCCGACTTCCTCTATGCTCGCTACCATCCGCGGACCCTGAATGTTCTGCCCGGATTGGTCCGGGATCCCACGGTCCAAGCGCTGGGCACCTACGCCGCCGGAACGGAACAGTGGCAGGAAGTCGCCTTCAACGACGAGTTCTGCGATCGCATCCGCCTGTATGCGGAGGAGTGCGACGGCCTGCAGGGCTTCCATGTGCTCTTCGACATCGACGATGGCTTCGGCGGGCTGGCCGGCAAGTGTCTGGAGCACCTGAACGATGAGTACAGTCGGGCTAGCTTTGTGCTGCCGCTGCACTATCCCAGGATGACGAGTTATGCCCAGGCGGGTGAGTAGTAGGGGGTGTAGTTTCAAGCCAGCGGACTTCGCTTACCTTATTGCTTCCACCCCCCCAGATCCCCGGCTATCGCACAGCATTCGGGTGGTGAACAGTGTGCTGAGCTACCAGCATCTCAGCGAGCAGGCTTCGATGTTCACGCCGCTGTCCACGCTGGAGAGCATCTGGCGGAACCATAGTCTCAAATCGCGCAGCCTGCCGGGGCTGCAGTGGCAAGCGGAGAATCTCTACCAGACATCGGCGCTGCTGGCTGCCTTCTTGGACACGGCCACCTTGGGCTATCGCCTGCGGCAAACGCCCGAGTCGCTGTTGCGATTCTGCGAGCGTGTTTCGCCCTCGGGCCGGAAGATGACTGCCGCCGGAATGGCTTTGCCATTGGGGCTGAGCGAGGGGCAGGATCTGATCGAGTTCCTCGACCAGAGCGGAGACCATGCGCTGCTCACACAACTAACGCCGGGCTGCGAACCGGGCACTTCGTTTGTGATGCAATCGGTAACGGCTCGCGGCATTCCCGCCGAGCGTTTGAAGCGGCCCCGCGAGACGGCTGGCGAACAACTGCGGATGGCAGCCTATGGCTGCGACAGTGTCTCGCATATGCTGCAGCTGTACTACCAGTGCAGCTATCATGGCAGCGTCACAAATGCTGCAGCCACTCCGCTGCCGCTGAAGGCGCAACTGCCCTTTCCGTACGAGATGTTTGGTGGGGGCATTTCCCGAGAGGGCTTCCGTTTGCCTGGCGGCGCGGAACGCGAGTCGGGCACTCGTGTCGATTCCGCACCCTTGCTGGCCGCCCTGCAGAACTCCACCAAGCTGGGCGAGCACCTGGACAGCCTGCACGCCCAGACGCATCGCGTGCAGTTGGCCAAGCTGCAAGCGTACTCAAATTCTGGCTTGGAGCGGGATGATTACGAGACCGCTTTGGACCAGCTGCTCGAGTTTCGTGACCTTTATGCAGATTCGCAGTATCTGTAGGATGTGGAAATCCAGTATTTGGGGGGAACACGATTTTGTGATAGGCCGTAGGATAATAAACACACTCATATGCTTTTGAATTCTGATTCCAGTTCTTTAATATTTAATTTATATATTATAGTACATTTTTGTTATATACAACATTTAAAATCCAAAAATTTTATATTTTTATTTTTTGTTTTTTTTTTCTGAATGTAAAACGAAACAAAATATTTACAAAAAAATACGTTTTTTTTTGCAAAAAATGTAATAAAGGGCAGTTTTCTCGTCCGCCTGTTAAATTTAAAGTAGTGTAAAACTCTAATTTCCCATACCGAATTTTCAAAAAAAAAACATCATTTTTTTCGCTAAAAGAAAGGAAATATTGATCCAAATATGGATTGTCATACCTTTCTGAATTCGTTATTACATTTCCAATCGATTGGCATTTAAACCTGGACATTTTATTTTTTGTCCATTTTTCGCAAAAAATCATGATGTAACCCCTTATAAAAAATGTGAAAATTGGCCAAAATTTTATATTTTCAAAATCACACGGAAAGTGTTATTCATTTGATTGTTAAGTTGTAAGCTGTTCAAAACAGTATGTATTTTTGGTGTAGGACCACTTTTGGCCAAGTTATAGCAAAAAACAGAAGAAATATTCCTATTTTTTGTCAAAAACCAACATCCCGAATTACCAAAAAAAAACAGTTTTTTCGCTAAAACAAAGGAAATATTGATCCAAATATGGATTGTCACACCTTTCTGAACTCGTAATTAAATTTCCAATCGATTGTCATTTAACCCTGGACATTTTATTTTTTGGCCATTTTTCGCAAAAAATCATGATGTAACCCCTTATAAAAAATGTAAAAATTGGCGAAAATTTTATTTTTTCAAATTCACACGGAAAGTGTAATTAATTTGATTATTAAGTTGTAAGCTGTTCAAAACAGTATGTATTTTTGGTGTAGGATCACTTTTGGCCAAGTTATACCAAAAAAAACCAGAAGAAAAATTCCTTTGGGTAAAAACCAAAATCCCAAATTACCAGAAAAAAAACCAGTTTTTTCGCTAAAACAAAGGAAATATTTATCCAAATATGGATTGTCATACCTTTCTGAACTCGTAATTAAATTTCCAATCGATTGGCATTTAAACCTGGACATTTTATTTTTTGGCCATTTTTCGCAAAAAATCATGATGTAACCCCTTATAAAAAATGTGAAAATTGTCGAAAATTTTATTTTTTCAAAATCACACGCAAAGTGTTATTAATTTAATTATTAAGTTGTAAGCTGTTCAAAACAGTATGTATTTTTGGTGTAGGACCAATTTTGGCCAAGTTATAGCAAAAAAAACAGGAGAAAAAATTCCTATTTTTGGTCAAAAACCAAAATCCCAAATTACCAAAAAAAAACAGTTTTTTCGCTAAAACAAAGGAAATATTGATCCAAATATGGATTGTCACACCTTTCTGAACTCGTAATTAAATTTCCAATCGATTGTCATTTAACCCTGGACATTTTATTTTTTGGCCATTTTTCGCAAAAAATCATGATGTAACCCCTTATAAAAAATGTAAAAATTGGCGAAAATTTTATTTTTTCAAATTCACACGGAAAGTGTAATTAATTTGATTATTAAGTTGTAAGCTGTTCAAAACAGTATGTATTTTTGGTGTAGGATCACTTTTGGCCAAGTTATACCAAAAAAAACCAGAAGAAAAATTCCTTTGGGTAAAAACCAAAATCCCAAATTACCAGAAAAAAAAACCAGTTTTTTCGCTAAAACAAAGGAAATATTTATCCAAATATGGATTGCCATACCTTTCTGAACTCGTTATTAAATTTCCAATCGATTGGCTTTTAAACCTGAACATTTTATTTTTTGGCCATTTTTCACGGAAAGTGTTATATGTCCTATCTTCTTTTTCTATGCAAAGCAATCTGCATAAGACAATACATAGCTCAAATAAATATAACCATCAAATTTGTTATAAAATGTAAATATTTATATGCTTGCAATTTAATGCATAAATTCAATTGTAATACTCAAAATGAACTCACTGATGCACATTCGATTTGAATAGCTTTAAGAAGGGCCTTATCCCACACCCCACCCAGTACCCCCGTGACTTCGAAGGTGTCAGGTTGGTTAGGCTTCCCCCGGAGCGGAAGTTGTTGGGCCCCCTCCCGCCACCTGCGGCACTTCATGATTGGCTGTCTCGGAAGCGGCTTTGATATTTTCCGCGTTTCCAGGAAAGCGAGGAAAAGCCAAAACAAAACAATGCAAAACAAAAACAGTTTTTGTCTGGGCAGAGAGATTTTACGAGTCCTCAATGGATGTCCTAAAAACGACGATGACGATGACGACATGGACGTGCCGAAGGAAATCGGTACATTTTTATTTGCATGGCAATCAATTTTGGTACCTAACATCAAAGGGGCATATTTATTTATTCAAAAAGGATCGATTTTTTTTTAATTTTAACAATATGTATAACCTTGATTTCAGTCAGAAGTTTGCAATGCAGTGAACATAAAGTTTATATATTATTGATCTTTATCAATCTAGTCATTTCCGTCTGTCCGTCCGTCTGTCCGTCCGTCTGTCCGTCCGTCTGTCCGTTCGTCTGTCCGTCCGTCTGTCCGTCCGTCTGTCCGTCCGTTTCTACGCAAACTAGTCTCTCAGTTTTGAAGCTATCGCAGGTAGTATATAAGTCGGAACATGACGGATCGGAAAACTGTATTATATCTATATCTACTATATCTTATAGGCAAAATATTTGAAAAAAAATTATAGCTGCGATGTTTTTTGACATATATCCTCCTACTCTTGTTAAAGTTTTGTAATTTAATAGGAATGCTCTAATGAATAATATAATTTAAATTAAACCCCAAAATTAATTTTTAAATTATTCTTCTTACTTTCAGAACCACTGGGTACCCATTTGTCGTATATCGCTGGAGTCCCCTATTATTTTCTGTCTTCGCAGTTGACCCAAAGGACCTTTTCTGGCCGACTTCACCTTTCCGCGACGACTACGTGCTGCTAGTTGCCGCTTTGCTTAACCTTAACCCTTGCGGATCCGGTTCGGAATCGGGGGGCGGGAGGGGCGGTCTGCCTAATTTATACGGAAATTTATTGCCAATAAAGCGGCAGTAATTGAAATCTCAACGGGAGTAAATCACAATTTTATGGACTGCTAACGGGCGGCTAAGGCGACTAGGTGGCGTGCATTTGGAGACCTTTGGATGGGGTTTTATAATTTTCGGGTGAGTTTTTCTTTTTATTAGACGGTCAAGTTTCGCAACCCCCTTCGCAACCACCCACTTTGTTGTGCAAATTAAATTTCAATTTGATTGGCACAGTTCCTTTAATATTCTGCCGCCTTTTTTATCCCAGGTCCTTAAAGAAGCTGCTGCTGCCAGTGCTTCCGGGGCAAAAAGGACCAAATCCGAAATTAAAATTACGCCAACGACTTTAATGGAATATGTGCGTGGAATTCGAAATGCCAAATTGAATAGTGGAGTGTGTATACATTTCGTATATTGTTTTTTGCCGCTTTTAATTTCGTTTTCATTTTCATTTTCGTTTCGTTTCGGTCTGCATCTGAATTGGGACTTGCATTAGCATGCAGTTCAGCCACTGGACTTCCATATTTATATTTGATTAATGCGAGCTAGAAACCCTAACCCCTATTATAAATTCGCTTACTCAGTGGATTTATTGTGTGATCGAGGCAGGGAAAAAAGTGACTCAATTTAAAAAACACATTATATTTTTTAGGAAAAAATTACATTTTAAATCTAATTTCCTTAAAGGAAAAAACTATTTAATTCCTTTAAAAATAGGAAATAAAATAAACAGAGGACTAAATAAAAGGGATTAAATAAATAGTTTACAAAAAGTTGGAGTAAAGTAAAAAGGTACCAACCTACATTACCTAAAAAAAAATTTTTTTTTTTCACTGTTAAAAAAATTTAGTTTTAATATTTTCCAATGAAAAGTTATAAGTTATACAACTTTTTGCTTTTTTAAGTGAATAACCATTTTTTTTCGGTGCATCCTAAGCTCTGTCTTCACTTTATCCCTTCGTTTCCAATTAGCTCCTTCAATTACTCAGTTGGTCAGCTACTTAAGTGCTTGGCTTGTTCGCCCACGCGGCAGATGATTTTTAATTTCTTCCCCCTTTTGGAGCTCCGTTTTGTAGCCACCCCTCGGTATCTTTGCCATCATCCGCAGAACCGCTTTTTCTCTATCTGTGGTTCTTCTATTGCCGCCTGGGCACTTCATCATCCAATGGAGGCGACGGCCGACATTTAGCTCCCACGGCCAAAACAAACTTAACAAAGTTAGCTAAATTTGGCCGAAGGCGTCGTTTTAACTGCCGCTTACTACCACCAACTCATCGGTCTTCTACCCATCGTCCATTTCCCTACCGCTCTCCTCAGCTCTCCACCGCTTCCATGTCGACATTTCAATGCCTTTTTAATCTAGAACAAAAGCAAACTTAATTTGCCACAACATCTGAGATGGCACAGGCGAAGGGACGACAGGCAACAGGCCAAAAGAGGTCTAAAGGAGGATGGCAAGTTGTACTCAGCAAAATAGGGGAGTCAATGGGGGTGTTGGTTACAAAACATTTCTAAATATATTCGTATATAAAAAATAATATAAATATAAAATATGTATAAAAATAAAACTAATATAAAAATATAAAAAAATATAAATAAAATAAAAAATATAATATAAATAAATTATATATTAAATAAATAGCATTTTGTTTTTATCATGTTATTTAATACTAATTTAAAAATATTACAATACAAATAAATAAAATAAAATAAAAAATATAAAAATGTTATATAAAAATAATCATAGAAAAACAAATAATTTAAACTTGATAAATTACAAATTAAATAAATAGGATTTTGTCTTTTTCATGTTATTTAATACTATTTTTTTCTAAAGAAAATAGTTGATTTTTTTACGTTTAATTCCTAAATTAAAGGGTTATTGTTTTTGTTTTATTTTGTATTTTCACTTTTGTGAGATTCTCAACTGTTCTCAAAAAAATGTATATATTTTATTTTATATTGGGTTAAATATTTATACATATTTTAATTTTTAAAATATAAAAAAAAACGTCTAAGCAAAGATAAGGTAAATTTTTAATTTTTATTCGATTTTTTCTAACTTGGAAATAAAACAAATAAAAGTAAATAAAGAGAACAAAATTAAGAAAAAAACATTTTGGTAAAAATTATGATTTTTATTAATTGGCGGTTTGTATTAAAAAAAAGGAAAATAACAAAGTATTATAGGTTTATCCATTTAATTTTAAAGTAACTTGAAATAATTATAATAATTATTATACAACTAGTTACATTATTATTTTTTTTCGAGTGTAGGCGAGCAGAACGATTGTAAGGACAATTCCGAGAACGTCACTTGGCACATAATTTAATTACAACAACACTTTTGGGGCCACCCTCACCCACCAAGGCATTGGCACTTTGAAGTTAACCACCCAACTCCCCGCTACCCCTCCCCCTTCCCCTCCCTCTAACCCACCCGATTCCAGCAGTCATCGCCAGGAGTCGAGTGTTGAATGAGCAACAACTTTCGAGTGCAACGCGTCCTGAATTGTAATTAGTGCCCAGGAGCCGACAGCTGGAAGATCGAGGGGGAGGCGAAGGGGGATGGGATTTTGGCCAGTTCATTTGGAAAACGGGGTGAAAAAAAAATGGAGGGGGGGTGGCTAAAAAAGGGGGTCACGAGTTCCTGGAAGATAGCTTCACTTGATTTATGGACCGAGCGCATTTGTAATTGTTATTACGTGTAAACGCTCCACTCCAAAACAATTCACTCTCGCCCCCAAACCGAAAACCATATCCTTGATGCTGCGTCCTGACCATAAATTAGTTATCGGCGCTAATTGTTAAACGGATGAAGCGTGATTTGATAAGAATGTAGCTGGTGGTCATGGATTCCACTGGCCAAAAAGAGAGGTTTATTTAATTGTATAATCTGTTCTCGGGTAAAAAGTACAACAAAATGTGGTATTCAAAAAGTATGCAACAAAAAATGTGTTTGGAAATCCGTCTTACAATCAATTGTTGGATCCGCCACTGTCTGTAACATTACTTAAACTTTAGATATACATATAAGTGGAATCCGAATTGGGCAAGTTTATTTATTTAAGAGCATTTTTAAGGAAAGGTCAGAAAAAATTATTTGTAAACCTATAAAGGACGCTATTTTGGAGTACCCACTTTTTTTGTCAAATTATCAAATTATTATGAGTTAAAAATAAATTATTTTTAGTAGGGTGATTCTACTTGGGTGTCGAAAAATCGTTAAAGGATTCTAAAACCAAGTTTATTTATTTAAGAGCATTTTTAAGGAAAGGTCAGAAGTTATTATTTGTAAACCTATAAATGACGCTATTTTGGAGAACCCACTTTTTTTTGGCAAATTATTATGAGTTAAAAAAATGATTCTTAGTAGGGTGATTCTACTTGGGTGTCAAAAAATCTTTAAAGGATTCAGAAACTGAAAAATAAATATTTTTAAAAATTTTTTTTGGTATAATTTTTTTTAGTAATTAAAATAAATTCTCGTTTATTTTGAAATATAAATGTTTAGTATAAGCAAGACACAACTCTTTCCCACAACAAGTTGAGTGCGTGTTTTTGTTATGGCAAAGCCATAATCTTCTTGTTTTATAACTTTTAATGCCTCTTAATCCGGCTCCTGATAGTCATCCCTGGTAAGCTCTCTCTGGGACTCCTTCTATTTTTCCCTTAGGTCCTGGCTGCAGGAAAGGAAATAAAGTTTGGGCTTGGGAAATTGACCAAATGCAATTAAATAGTAAACAATTTGACGTACACCCCAGTTCGGTTCGGACTTAATCCCCAATTTGGCTACGAATGCACTATGGGGTAAAAGTCCACTTTTACTGGCATTAATTATTACTAAAAAACGACGTAACATTTCAAAGTTTTGTTTTTGGAATTTGGTTTATAATATTTAAAAGATTTCTTTTTGAAAAAATGGGCATGGTCGCGCCTTTTTTCAAGAAAAAAAAATTTTTTTTTTAAGAATGTGCACAACAAAAAATTTTTTTTTTCGCTTGTTCTAAAACAAAAGAACTAATTTGATCCAAAAAAAAACTTTGGAGTTCCCATACATTTTTTTTAAAGTGAAATCGGATTTTTTTTAAATATTTTCCATATAATTCCTAACAAAAATACTAAAACCATTTATAGCAAGGTAAGTATAGTTAAATGATGATGTAAAATCATTTAAACTGAATAATATTTAATAACAAAGATTATTGCATAGTGCTTTTTTTAAATATTTATCGTATCTAACATTTTCCATACAAAAATACGAGAATTTTACTATTCGCTACTGCATACAAATCACATATGAAAAAAGTGAGGTTATCTGAGAAAAATGCAAATTGCTCCAATAGTGCGGAAAAGTGCAGAATGCGACTAATACCTATGGATTCTGTATTGATAAGGCTACAACATAGTCTTGGTCGCACATTAAAATAACCTAAAACTCTTTTTCAAAACTCTGTCCAAAGTTAAAAATTATTTCCCAGAAACCAGCTTAATATGCATTTGTTAAATGACAAAATGAGGTATAAGCACTCACAATTTGAACAAATTATTATATTTAGCTCATAGTCCAAACCTGTAATAACCATGTTCTGGCATTGTTTTGTTTACTTTTTGTATTTTACATAAATAAATGAATTTCAAAGATCATGGCAAAAAATGTGCAAACCAAGCGTACTTCACTTTGTAAGCAGCAGCTGACTTTGCAGCTGTTATTTTAACAGTGAACTGTTAAATATTAACATTTCAAGTATAGGGCATAACAGTTTGATGTTTTGTTAGTACTTTCTAATTAATTATTTTCCAATTGGAACACTTTCAAAAAATGACTAAATGCCAGTAAAAGTGGACTTTTACCCCATAGTGGAATGGAGCGGCCCACAAAACACAATGGAAATGGAATTGGAGTCTAAGCGGCGGCGATTGCACCGCTGAATGGTTTATTGTTGTCGAATGCTCCATTATCATCGATGCATGCCCTAATTACCAGTGATTAATTTAGCACATGATGCCAATGCACTAATTATGTTAAATTTACTTAACTTACGAAAAGTGAGCAAAGGCATTGCCGGGTCTTCATTGCACTTCAAAATTTCCACTTGTCTTTTACGGAAATTTTGCCTCGTCCAGCAGGACAATAGCTTAAGCCCCTTTGGCTGTCGTGTTATTTTGTCAAGGCTTTCAGCAGGATTCACTTGATTAAATGGCAAAATTCCTATGTTTATTCCCATATTTATAATGCCCTTGGATTTCTCAGGCATTTATTTGCCTAAAGAAGGTTTATAACTATTTTTGAGCAATTATTTGTTAATTAATCTGTTTATAAATTAAAAAAATCGCACCTTTTTGTTAAATATTTTTGAAAGCATCTCAAATATGTTGAAAAAAAAATGATATCAGGACTTTTATGCACAGAACCGTTCTTTAATATTTCCAAAATAGACTGAACTAGCGAATTAGGCCGAAGAAGAAGCCGTGGAGGATTCGGTGGAGGATTCCGTGGACGACGCCGTGCTGGAGGAGGCGGTGGTGGTGGAGGCGGTGGTGGAGGAGACGGTGGTGGAGGAAGGAGTGGTGGAGGAAGTGCTTGTAGAGGCCTCTGTGGTGCTGGTGGTTCGGTTGCATGGTGGTCCCCATGGTCCAGGGCCTCCTGGTCCTCCAGGACCTCCAGGTCCTCCTGGTCCTCCAGAACCTCCTGGTCCTCCTGGACCTCCTGGGCCTCCGGGGCCGCGTCCTGGACCTCCAGAGCCACCTGGTCCTCCGGGTCCGCGTCCTGGGGGTCCTCGACCACCTGGTCCTCCGGGGCCGCGTCCTGGACCGCCGGGGCCACGTGGTCCCCAAGGACCTCCAGGTCCTTGAGCGGAGGCCACAGCGACCACAACCACCAAAGTAGCAAGAATAAGGGCACGCATTTCGCTATCGGTTAGTGAACAACTCGAACTGATCTCGGCACTCGCCGTTAGCTGTTTAAATACCCAGCGTCTGAGGAAAGTCTCGTCGGCACGTGTGTTCCATCGATGACGTTAGCTTTAGTTTACTTCCACTGGCCAAGTCAGACACTCCGTATTTGTCATTCGTTATGGAGTTTTGCCAGACAGCAAAATACTAATCTCAAATCAGCAACGGCACTTCACTAATGGGTATCTGATAGTCGAGAAACTTATTTGATATTATTTCCGAATTAATTTGATTTTTCTAGATTTTTATGTCAATCCGTTCTGGGAGGAATTTGCTACTGACCATTTTGTATTGTTCCAATTATATTAGTGTAGATAAATAAGTTTGACAGTTTATTTTCTAAATGCATAATGCAATTCCTGGCCAATCGCAAATCAGTAACGGCACACTCCGTAATGGGTATCTGATAGTCGAGAGACTTATTTGATAAAAATAAGTTTCACAGATAAAATATTGAAATATTTTCTAAATAATTATTAAATATTTTTCCTTGGTGTAGGCACTTCTAACAAAAGTTTGGCCTGGTTTATGGATCTTACATAAAAACTAGCTAATGATCTGGAGTTTAACTTGCGTCAATAGATGTGCAATAAATATTTGCCAACAATGGATAATGCAATTCCTGGCCAGGCGTCAGTGGACTTAGTGTTTATAAAGCATCAATAATGTTTATGTCTTCTTACCTAAGAATATTCAACAATATTCCGTCCAGATAAGGATGTTTGAACAAGTGGTATTGATAAGCTTAAACGAAAGTAAAGTTTGTAAACAGCTAAAGCTAAAGCTAAAGCCATTATAAGGTAATGGAAATCGTGACAAAGGTAAGAAATCGTAATTAGTGGTTTACGAATTTCGGATTTGGTAGATCAAAATGAAGTCATTCGCAGCGTTGGCAAGTGTAAAGTGTCATTTAAAGTATTGAAAAGTGTAATAGAAGAAAATATATATTTATAAGTCTGCCAATTTTTCTAGAATTTTCTAGAATTAAACAAATATATTTTTATACGTTATCCAATGTATGATACCAAACAAACTTCTTTTTGATTTTCCTGGCCGAGGATATTTTCTAGAAATTTACGCAAACTGTCAGTCGCAGTGTTGGAAAGTGTTTTTGTTCAATTATTTCCATCTGGTGCCTTTAGCATTCCGTCCCTTTTCGATCGCCTGTCTCGCTCGCACGCCCATATGCATACCATGAAGTTGTTGTTGTTAATTGGAATAAATTGCTTCGGTGCTTTATTTAAAGAGGAATTTGTTTTGTTGCAGCATCGCACAACAAAATGCTTAATTAAGTTTTTGCCTCCATTGTTGTTTGTCTACACTTTTTCCAAATGCCTCCGGTTGCGTGTGTGGGTGTGCGAGCGAGAGGGCGAGAGTGAAATGTTGGTAATGAACAGTTAGGAAATGCAATGGGTGTTTTGGGCGTTTGGAGTTTGGAGTGAAATGATGGCGACAGAAAAACTATTTGCTTTATAGACGGAGAAAAATTGTAATTCAAGCGAAGAAATTCTTAAGGATGTATGAAATAAGAATTTGAAGTCAAATTGTCGAACAGCAGAAGCCCTAAAGCTCTGTTGAGTTTTAATTTGATCGAAATAAAATAAAAATCAAAGAATAATCATTAATAATAATTTGTTTAATTACCTTGAAGTACCAGGATTTCTGTTAGGATTTTTGCCAGGTAATTAATATTACTATGCTTTTTTTCAGGATTATTGACAAGCTTTTTGATAGGCTTTATACTAGGCTTTTTGCTAGGATTTTTGCTAGGCTTTTTGCTAGGTTTTTTGCTAGGCTTTTTGCTAGGCTTGTTTTCTATGCTTGTTTTCTAGGCTTTTTGCTAGGCTTTTTTTTAGGCTTTTTGTTAGGCTTTTTGCTAGGCTGTTAATTTAATCATTGTTTAAATGAAATTAAGCTTAATACCAAAAATGCAATTAAAACAAATCGTGTTAAAAAGTATAATACTTTAAATAGGCCCACGTAATTATAATCTCCATTTTCTATGCCACGTGTATTTTCCAGCACTTTCATTTCGAACGAATTTCGTTGCATTTTGAGTGAAATTAAAATTGCCACGCTCAGTTTTCTAGCTTATTTTTTTTGGTTTTCTTGTTGTTGTTGTTGCTTTTCGGTGGGCGGAAGTAGGGGCTCTATAAGGGTTAGGCTGCCAAACCACGACGGGCAAAAAGCCGAAAGGAAAACAAAAGAAAAGTTTTATTTGCATTTCTTTGGCATTTCGCTGGCAAAGGAAAGTGAAGCGAAATAAGTCTGCAGGTATGCGATGCGGCATGTCCTGGCCCAGAATCCAGAATCCAGCATCCAGCATCCAGGATCCCGAAACCGAAATCCAGAATCCTTCCACAGCAGGATGGCTGGCCGGCCCAGGGGAAGGGTCCCTCCCAGGCCACGTGAAACTTGTTTCATCTTGAAAAGTACAACAGCAATGGCAACAAAAAAAAAAAACAAAAACAAAATAAAATAAAATAAAATACGAGGAAAAAAAGCCAAACTCATTTTACACAGATTCCTCGTCGTTGCCACTTTTCAACTTCCTTCCAGCCAAGCCACTCAAACCCATTTCTCTACATATAACCAATTGAAATGAATTTGTATCCTGTGGACACACACACACACTTATACAGCCGCACGCATGCAACAACAACAACAACAACGAGGGGGCAACAAGGACGAAAGAGGCGAAAACTTTGCCGACAAACTTTGACTTTGGTTATTGTTACAGTTTAACTTTGTTGCCTTTGCTATTCATCGTTTTGCTCTTGTTTCGGCAACGCTTTTGTGACAGGCTATGCACTATCTGATACCCATTAAAAAAAAAACCGAGGAAAATATATTATAGCTTAATATATCAGCCATCATATACGATTAATGTTTGGAATTCTTTTGTATTAAAATTATTTTACCATTTTAGTGAATATGATTCATTTAAATTTATTTTATCTAATACCCATTTAAAAAAAACGAAGAAAATATATATTATAGCTTTATATATTGATCATCTTATACGTTTAATGTTTGGATTTTTAGTGAATTTATTTTGCGAATTTATTTTGGATATTCATTTTCATTAAAAACATTTTTTGCTTGGGATTTATTTTAATTATTTTAAAATCTTAGACAATTTTAAATAAAAAATATTATTTAGTTAATATTTATTTATTTATTTTATTAAAAAATATTTTTTTTAACATTTGTATAATGGGTATTTCCAAATCTAGTACTTCTGTAGTATTTATTTATATTTAATCATTACAAATATATTAAAATATAAATCTTAATATTCATTTTCTTGTATAATTTTTTGTGTTAACATTTTATTTTATTGAAATTGGATAATGGGTATTTCCTAGTCTATCGGGTATTTAAAATGCAATGCCCATCATACCGCTTTCAGTTGCCCCTTTGTTGTTGTCTTTGCTTTGTTGTACCGCTGTTGCTCTCAGTTGTTGTTGTTGTTGTTTCGCCTGATGTTGCTGGTGTCGCCAACGCAGACGTCGTGGGGGCGTGGCAGGAGGGGAAGGGGGCGTGCCAAAAAGAAACTTTTCAAATAAAATGATTTCTTATTTAGGCAGCCGATTTGAGACACGCCCCCTCCACCCCCTACCCCCTACCCTCTACCTTCTACACCATCCACTTTTCCAGGACTTAGCCATTACTCCGATCTGCGAAATGGAAATTTCTCTGGCTAATGGAATCAGTACACGGTTTTGTTTTGAAATAAACAGAGAATAGATATCTTTATTCAAAGAGTTTTAAAAGTTTTTCGTTTTTAGTTGAAGGACTCGACGATCCCGGATCCTAGGCGGATGACTTGCTGGATGACTCGCTGGAGGACTCGCTGGAGTTCTCCTGGGAAGACTCCTGGGAGGAGGACGATGAATTGCCGCCCTGAGGAGGTCCCTGCGGAGGACCCTGGGGAGGTCGCTGCGGAGGTCCCTGGGGAGGTCCCTGGGGAGGTCCCTGCGGTGGTCCCTGACCCTGACCGCCCTGCGGAGGACCCGGAGGACCTGGAGGACGACGTCCTTCGACAGTGGCCAGAGCCACCATGGCGAGCAGTGCAACGAGGATGAGGACGCGCATTTTTCTTTGCTTTTTAATTGACCGAACTAGTTCAACTGACTTCACCGAACACCCAGGAGCCCTATTTATACCCCAGTGATCTCAACGGATTCGAATCGAATCGTATCGAACGCAGGTGTTATTGTGTTTTCGCTGGGCAAACATAAACTGTGATGCAAATAGTGATGCAGTTACTGCCCCAACTGGAGTTGTGTAAACCGTTCGTAACGGAAATACCTTGGCGCTTATGGAATTCGTTGTCTATTTAAACGAAATTGTTTTTAAGAAAATTTTAGAATTATATAAAATTAAAAAAAAATCATTATAATTAAATGGAATCTAAAAACAACTTTATACCAATTGCCAATTTTCGTGTATTCCTTTTAAAAAATATTTAAATACACATTTACCACCTTTTACTTGTTATTATTACGCAGAAAAAAAATTGACAAAAGATCAGATTGATATGTGCTGGTCAATTTTATATTTTTAAAGATAAAGTTATTTATATCATTTTGATATGAATAATGATTATGTTTACCTTATTTTACATTATTTGTTCAATAATACTAAGTTTGGTATTTCATTTGATATGAGAAAATATCAAGTTGATATAAATAAATCATTTCGGATCATTATTGATATGAAATAAGGTAGAATTGATCATATTTTCTATCGTTTTTTTTTCTGTGTAGAAAAAACTTTATACAAACTATCAAATTTAATCTCCATTGATTTCCCATAAATACCTTTGCATTTGGATTTCGCTCAAAGGCTTCTTTAACTCACCCAAAAAGTGGAAATATAAAAATGGCAATGAAATAAAGTCGGGCAAAACAATTGAGCTGAAACCTTAAGCTCTTGCTGGGATTTGGCCAAATAAAGTGGAAAGTCCTTGCAGTCCTCCAAACCCCACAAAAACCCGCCACTCCGCACATTGCAGAGATCCTTGAGCATTTGGCACTTGGATGATACAGCCAACTTATAAAAATTTCTACACATGATTTCGCTTTATTGCTTTATGACTGTGTGAGAGGGCTTTTCACTTGTCAAATGGTGGGGGTTGGTGTTAAAGTCTGGAGTCTGTCCTGAAAAATAAATATTTTAAAATATGCAGTTTCGGTTTTTGAAGATGTTTATAAAAAATGAGCGCATTATTAAAGCTAATAATAGATTAAATCTCATATTTTACTTTTTATTTTAAGCACACAAGTCAGTCGAATTATTTCTGTATTCAATATACATTTTATAATATTATTAAAAAATATACGAAGTATATTATATTATTAATAAATATACGAATAAAATTTTTATGAACAAATTCCGATTATTTCTAGTTTTTTAGTTCCCAACTAAAATCCCTTTTCTCTCAGTGTAGACTCTTATGAATATTTCAAAGTACTGCCAGGCTCAAACTTTGACATTCAGACTGAAAGTTGCCTTTATCCCGCGGAGACATGCATATATATCCTGTATCCTTGCCGAACACCCAGCCCCAAAAGGTTTAGCACTTTCACTTGCAGGATCTCTTTTTTGCGCTATTTTTTCCTTCTTTTACTTCGCGTCTCGCGATTGTCGGTCTGTAGTTTTATTTATGAATCTATTTACAACAGCAACAAAGGACCTTTTTGTACTCGTAATAACCTTTGATGATCTGTTTGAACGGCGCGTGCTGTGAATTGTCAATAAAAAGGCAATTTCAAAGCTCTAAGCACAGCTTGGTGGACTGGTTTCCCCTTTTGAACACCGCAATCTTTGTTTTTTTTCTGCGACAGTTGTTATGTGGGTGGATTTATTAAGAACATGTAGGTTACCCACATCAGTTAAATGTAAAAAATCATTTTATCGTTCTATTACAATGGTTTGTATAGTTAGGTTTTTAATTTTAAATAGTTAATTTAAATTTTTTGGCTATGATAATTTGTAACTATTTTTAAATTCAGAAAAGAAAGAATTACTGTAATACTGGTGGAAAAAAGCGTAGTAAATTCAAAGATTTTATATTCATTTTAAATATTTTTGGGTATGATTTTCATCCATTGCATCCATTTATTAATTTAAAATATGAAAATATTACATTTAACATTAATAGTAAATTTAAATATTTTAAATTTTTATTTAAATATGAAAATATTTAAAGTAAATATGACTAAAAACGAAACTAATATATTCGACCTTAGTTTCAATATTTTCAAATTAAATTAAGCAAGTTAAAATGTTTTATATTAAATACTCTGATTTTGTATTTAATTCAAATATGCACTACGAAACTTTGCATTCAATATGAAGACATTTAATTTTACTATTGAATTATTTTTATCAGTGCATATATTTGAACTTACTTTTATAGGTTTATTCTCTTGCAAATCCCAAGCAATTATACTTGCCGGGAGGATTTTTTTGAAAAGAAGGCGGTACAAAGTTCGTTTATTGAACTAACGATTTCGGTTCGCGGACGTTGGGCTAATTTGCGGTCAACTGTCGTTGCCATCGGTCATATTTTGATTAACCCAAACGCAAATCCACTCACACACTCAGATAAACACTCACCAGAATGCTGATGAGGCATTTAGTTTCTGGTGTCGGAGCAACGGGGCTCCATCCCATTATGCGCCGAACGGGGGCTAATAGGCCTGATTCGATTGCCCAATCGGTCAGTCAGTCCGCTGGCCCAGCTCCAATTTCGAATTTCCACTGCCGGAACTGCCAAACATCCAACCCCCCTGACTCCACTCCACCCAAAAACCATCAGCATGCTCGGTTGAGTGAGCCAAACCGGGGCCAGAAATGTTATTATGCAAAATAATAACAACGCATCGCACTATGAAATTAAATTTTGAATCCCAGCAGTGAGTAAACTTAAAATACAAGTTATTGCAACACCACAAACCGTTTCACATGTGCGGATCCCAGTATGCGAGTTGCCACATGACTGCCTTTGACTCTGACTTGCGGATGTGGATGTGGATGAGGATGAGGATGCGATTGCGATTGCGGATCCGCCGGAGCTCCGGGCTGCTTGGCTAGGCGATGCCCTTTAAAAGGTGTCTGGAAAGCCTTCGATGTTCCAGAGATTCGATTAAATAATTATAATCTTTATTACAGTGCCAAGAATATTAGTCTTCTATAGTAGAAGAATATTACAAGATTCCTAAGCAAACTTTAAATAATCTTGTAATAATTCGATATGAAATAGGGTCAATTCTACATTATTTCATATCAACAAAAAGGCGATATGATTCATGTCAAATGTATGATACAAACAAATCACTTGATATTTTATCATATCATGTAAAATACCAAATTTAGTATTTCTTGAACATATACTGTAAAATGAGGTAAACATAATCTTTATTCATATCAAAATGATATGAATAACTTAATCTTTTAAAAATATAAAATTGACCAGCACATATCAATCTGATATTATGCCAATTTTTTCTGTGTGTTTTTATTATATATTTTAAGGCTACTTTAAAGCTAAGTAAAAAAATCGTTATGGACCAGAATTTATAAACGATATGGTATTTCTTATACTTAATCCCATATCTCCGGTTTATGTTCTTACCAGATTTATTTTATAAGGTAACCTAAAGACAAAAGCGGAAAGTACAAGTGTATTTCGAATTCGACTTTATTGTTATCCAGGAATCGCCGCTGTTTTCCCGCAGCAGTTTGCTGGCTGCTTTCATTTCGTTTTTGGGCTCGTGGACTGGGGATTCCCCCTCGCTGTTGCATTTGCCGGCTTTGGCTCGTTTTCGTGGGAGTCGGAAGACAAATTGATTTCATGTCTGAAACTTCTTAAGCGCCTGCATCGGGGGAATCCTTGGCGTTCCCGCCCCTCCTTTTTTGGCTCCTCGTCTGTGTCTGCGGCCATCCGTGTTGTGTTTGTGTTTTCAAATTTGATATTGCACACAAGAAGCGCAGCCAGATCCACCTACAACCTACTGCATTTCGGGGGTCTTTCTTGTAACTATTACTTTTTTTTTTGTATTGTTGGTTCTTTCTGTGTGTTGAATTTGTCTAGAAATTGATGCGCTCGCCGTCGAAACAATACAGCGAGACAGCAGGGCAAAGGCAACATGTTGCAAAGGCCATCCCTCCATCCCTCCATCCCTCTATCTATCCACCCCCTTTCCCTTCTTTGCCATCCCTCCAATTTGGGTTGCATGCTTTTGGCGAATATTTTGCGGCACGTCGCTGCGGCTTCGCCTCCGCTGTCATAGACATGAGCAATAGACAGATACATACGTACACATGTGCACTCGTGCCAGTCGTACACTCAGAAAAAAAATGTTCTCCAACATTCAGATTAAAAAAAAATGGTATCAAAAGAGAAAATTTAAAATATAGATCGAGAGAGAAAAGTATTATGAGTACAACAAAATTTCCCCGAGGACTTTGCTCCTTTCCTAACGGATGTGGCGAGAGTTTTTGTGAAAATGTGCACTTTTTATACCATTTTCCATTGTATCAAAACTAGACGATACCAACAATTTCTAAAACATTCAATGATTTAACTTAACCGAGATTATTTGTGTTGTTAAATATAATCTAATATAGTATAGATTTAATACCACCCTTAAAAGGCCATTTACTTTTAAAACCTTTTTGTATTAATAAAAAAACCCTATAGTACTTTGGTTTAATTCAATCTATAATTTTTCTCTATTATAAAGACACATTTTTTTTCCGAGTGTACCTATGTAGCTGCGTGTGTTGCCATATAAGTATATGGCTAAATATTTGCAATTTCGTTTTTCGGTATTCCCCCAAGTGTGGCCATAAATTGCCCCCTCTTTAATACGAGGTGCAAGCTATCCTGCCCCTCAATCCCCCTTCGACCCCGCAGCCCCCTCCCCCCCCCCCTGCTATCGATTCGTTATCCTTTATTTTTCTGTTGGCTTTCCTAATCAGTTTGGTGGCCGTCGAAGCTGACCCAAAGAAAGCAACCAAGGGATTCAAGTCAAGTGGAACAAAGTGGATAAAAAAGGGGAGAGATTTTAGGGAAAGAATCTGTAATGAAAGTTGGCGGCTCATTCAATCGAAATGGATTGGGTTATGATCTAGAGAGAATATCTCTAGAGGATTTTCAATATAATTTATAAGGATTGGTCTGTTTTGTTAATTTACCAAAGCTTGGTAACTATTTATAAAATATGCTTATAGAGTTATTTAAATATTAATTTTATTTTAAAATTATTTCTCTCAAATATTAAAAAAAAAAGGAATCAACCAATTTTCTATGGTTCCATCAAATAATCATAAAGGTTTACCTTTTTTAATAAATACCAAAGTTATTTAAATATTAATTTTATTTTAAAATATTTCTCTTAAATAAATTTAACAGAATTTTTACACATTTTAAACAAGTAATCAAAAAATGTTCTATGGTTTTATAAAATATCCCATCATAATCATAAAGGTTTACCTTTTTTAATAAATTCCACAACTTTTTCTATTATTGCACAACAATAAAGGGAGTGAATCAAGGTCATAAAGTACTTTGCACTGGGGAAAGTTGTAGCCATAAGAATGAAAACAAATTCCGCACAATATTTGCAGTATCAATAACTTGAACGTTTTTAGTTATCAAAACCGTTTATCCATACTAAGTACGATGCTGGGTGACTCCCAAAGTATCGGATCCCCAAACCCACAACGTTGCCTGTGTTCTTCTCCATCGACTGCGAAACTATAAAATGCCAGTCGAAGAGAAAAGAACAAGTGGGAAAAATAGGTATAAACTAGACATAGGGAAAGCGGGAAGAGTGGGCAAAGTTTGCACTACAACTTTTTTGTTTTCCACACGCTTTTCAAGCAGTTTGCAGTCGCCGCCTCTCGACTTTTCCCGCTTTTCCCTCCCCTTTTCCCACCCCTTTCGCACCCACCGTTCAGTGCAACGGAGTATGCGTGAAAATCCTGGCAACTTGTTAGCTTATCCGGTGATTACATCGATAATGCTACGTGGTGTTTTAGCTTCCCGACTACGTGCTGTTTATGCCCGGAGAGTCAAGCGAGTCCGTCCATGGAAATTCGAGAGGGGGTCTTTTACTTACGTACGGAGGAACGGACGGACGGACGGACGGCGAAGGGGGATCGGATCCCTTGGAACGATACTGTTGCCATATCTGTTCGACTGTCTCAATGTGTCTGAGCTTGTGCCGTGTTACTTTTGGCAAGGACTAAAAACTGCAGAGCGCCACTCAACTACTTCTCTTTGTTGTACCCTGCAGGGTGGAGGAGGTTCTTAGTTATGATGATCTATAAATCATTTTAAAAAAATAAAAGGAAAAGATAATTTTTCTAAAAATATTCTTAGAAAACTAAGTATAATTTTGAAAGAAGTAAAAAAACTGTGTTTTCCAACATAACAATAGCTGCTTCTAATAATTATAAAATAATATTATAATCAATATATCATTTTGTAAATTTAAAAAAATAAAAAGAGAAGATATTTTTTGAAAAATATTCTTAGAAAACTAAGCATAATTTGGATAGAGGTAACAAAAAGTGTTTTCCAACATAACAATATTAATAAATCTCGACTCGTTTTCAATATTTTTTAAAGTTTTCAACATAATATTTATTTATATAAGGAATTCTGAATTACAAGTTTAAAATGATACTTACAATTTTTGTCGATTTTTCCTTAATATAAATAAATGAAGATAATTGTCCTTGTTTGGAGTTAAAACTAAAATTACTTAGGTGCTCTAAAAGTATTTTTTTTAATTGAAGAACATTTTTTATTACAAAGGTAAACTGCCCTTAAAATAATATAAAAGTTATATAAGTAAAAAAGCTTTAAAAACACTTTATTATATTTACCAGTAATTTTTCTTAAAATAAGAAATTGTCCATACATTTTTAGAGTAAACCAGAGTGCGACTTGCTGCTGCAGCTGAAAGATCTTCTGTACTTTTTGGCATACAAATGCGCAAACTGCAGTTCTGGATGGCTGTATAGATACCCTGTAGTCCGCCCCTTTCTCTTCCCCCCGCCCTAGAGAACATTGTACATTTTATTGCCTTCCGCCGATTCGACTTCAGTCGAGAGTCGTAAGCAGAGACATTTGTATGGGCCAACATGTACATATCTGCCGGGAAAAAAGCCCTTTGAAGGACTCTCGCCCCTCAGCAAGCTATTTCACTTGCTGTTATTCACGCGCTCAATCAATTTTTCAAGTTTTTACAACCGCGAAACGGGCTTCTTTTTTTTTGTGTTGCATTTTGCGGTGCACATTTCATGTCGTATATTTCTTTTTTGTTTCTGCTGCTTTTTTCGTGAGCTCCTAATGCAGTTTCTTGTGGGTCTGAGAGTCCTGGCACTAATGATATTTCATTGGTTCTGATTTATGGCCAGTTGTTTGCTCCTTGGCCGGCTCCTCTTTTTTTCCCCACCTGACACCTTGTGTTTTGCATTGATAACGCAGGAGGAGGCGTTTGCCTATGGAATGCGTAATGAGTCAACAGGTGGCAACCGACAGATAAGCGACCAGTTTAAGGACACTGCTACTAATTTATTTCAAAATATCCTTTAAGCTACGGGAAGAGAGATATGTGCTTAAAAATATACAGAAGTTTCTGCTGCTTTGGGTGCCCAAGTGTGGAAAGCGACACAAAGAAGAATCGACGTGTGCCCAATGCAAGAAACGCGTGTGACCGTAGGCCTGCTTTGTGACTTAACTAAAACCAATGTGACCAGCGTGGCTTATACAATTAATATTTTAATCTCACTGTGGCCATAAAACGAAACCAAACGGAAATGAAATAAAATGAAAAGGTTATATTCTCCGCCACTTGAAATTAATGCGTAAATTAAATTTTTAACTTGGCACGTTAAAGAAAGCGGCAAAGACAATTTGATGAAGTTTTATATTATGCCTTTTTCCCCGAGTTCTATATGCTATATATATACACACTATATGCTATGTTTAGCCACCCACATTGCGTGTTGGAAGGCGCTTAATGTGGATGGTGGATGGAGATGTCTTGAAGTTGCTCCGCCATCTCAGCAAGGATACTTGGGATACACGGCTACTACTGCTGTTCGTTCCCATCTCGCAGGCCGTTATGTTAACGCAATTATTACGCATTTCTTATGATGTAATCAGACGCAGCTTGGTTTTCAAATGAAAATATGCCCTCCTTATACCCATTTCCTCATCCTCATCCGCATTCGCATTCGCATTCGCATCCTGAATCCAGAATTCAATGCCCGTTTTCCTTGCGCTTTTTGCGGCAAAACTTTTTGCCAACCCTCCGTTTTACCTGAAAATGAAGCAAAATAAAACTAAATTATGGCAATTGAAAATGAAAAGCGAAAATTAAGCGCATAATGAGTCGCAACGGTGGGGGCGGGAAAGCCCAAGATTAAAGCAACAAGCGACGACAATACAATACAGGATAATACAATAAAGGCCGACAAACAACAAACTGCCAAATTATGAGGCAAAAGTTGGCGTGAAGCAATCTCGAGAGGAAGGCGAAGACAAAGGGATCGCCGTCGAAAATAGGGGGCGTGGTCGTTTGGGCGTTTGGCGCTGGGAAAGCGCATTATCCGGCGCCCTAATGCACTGGGGCCCCCGAAATGAACCTGGGCGCCCTCATCGTGAACTCCCTGCCCCGGCAGAGCCACTTGAAGGAGTCCTTGGGATTGCTGATGTTCGGCGGGTGCTTTTCGTGGGTGCTGGATTTTCCGGGCTGATTTTCCGAGAATGGAGATGGAAAATTCACCGGTGTGTTTGCGGCTGTAGGCTGAGGGCTGAAAACTCACGTGCCGTAAATCAGTCAAAAGAAATCAACCTGAGTCTTGCAAGGAAGTCTTCGCAAAAACCGGCGACAAAGTGTCAATGCTTGGAAAAATTATTTTAAAGCATATTCCCAACTTACCGGCTACCGAATTCTAAAAGTAAAAGTAAAGAATATTTTACATATCTTTCAAAAACAATATTTTTTGAAATTTTCCTTCCTTATATTAAATATAATAGTTTTCTAATTTTATTGGCTCAAAAATTTTTTTTAAATTACTTTTTAAATTAAATTAAAAAAATCATTGTGATTAAAATTTTAAAAATTGTATACAACTTTCAGTGAATACTTTTCCATGAAGATTTTTGCAACGATTTTTATGGGCGAGCATGAATATCCGCTTTTAACAGGGAAACTAACTGCCTGCCATTGAATTGGAAAATGCTTGGAGGCCTTTTCGGCACAAAAATATTTCTGTGAACATTCAAAGTTGAAATGAACAAGCAATTAACTGGGGATAAACCGAAAGATATGAAAATCTGAAAGCAGTATTTCATAAATTTCAGTTGAATTCGCTATTTTCGCTATGAAAATAAAAACACAGCATTTCTTTGAGCGGTTTAAAAACTCGTTTTTCGTTTCGAATGAAGGGACAAATGTAGTGTGCCTTTCAGCGGGGCAATTAAGTGGGATTACCTGGACAAAAATACAAGCTCTTTTCGGAATTTTTTGTTGATTTTTTTTTAACCGAACCCCGGACACTTTTGTCGCTTGCCGAAGGACTAATGTATTCACTGCATAACTGCATGCCTCGCTGCGAACATCCTTTCACCCACATGCAGCCAGCGAAAGGCAAACAAACGGCTCTGTCACTCAAATCTGACACAAGACAAATCGCATTGAGGCGACTGCCGAATTGATGGACCCCCCCCCCCCCACTTGGCTTTCCCTGGGAAAAGTCCCCCGGAAAATTCGCTACACTCGAGCAATCAATTCACAATTACGGAACTGCCGCTCCAATCTCATTCCCATTCCCTATCCCTTTTCCATTCCCAATCCCAGACACATTCGCATCCACATTCGCTCGAATGCAAAGTTCAATTCAATCTTTCAGTTGTCACTGGCAAAAACAATATGCGAAAGGATGCATCGGTTGCTCCGTTTGTTGTCTGCATCTTAGGATCGAAAGCTATAAACATATATATGTATGTATATGGCGTGTAGTGTAATGGCATTTGCAATGCGAAATTTAATGAAACGTGTTTAAAACAATTTGTTCCCAATATTGAATTATACACATGAGTGCACTTTGACTTCTTTCCATGATGCCAAAGGTGTTTTCGGTGGGGATTTTCAGGGGGGAAGGGGTTCGGAAGGGGTTTTGGAAGGGGTTTGGGAAGGGGGTTCCTGTTGTTGCTCACACGTGCGCGCGTGTGTGTGTGTGTGTGTGCATAAATTAAGATGTGTGCTTTTGCGGGGCAAGATCAATGCTCATTTGGCTGGCAATCAATCCGCATCCCCGAGTCCTTGTGGGCACTCAGCCAGGCTAAACTCACTTACTCGTCGGCACTTCACTGCACTTCAATTGGTATTTGGGGTTGGATAGCGAAGGCAGTGTCAATTCGAGAGGAATGCAACTTATTTCGACTTGGCAAGGATAAGTATCCTCTCGTTTCGTTTCGGATTTTGTTTAAATTTTCAAACAATAGTTTTTGTTGCACACTTTTTGAATACCACATGTGTTGCATATTTCACCAAGGATAATGTTCCTTTCGTTTCGTTTCGGATTTTATTTAAATTTTTAAACTTCATTTTTTTTGTTGCTCAGTTTTTAATAACCACTTTTTTTGCACTTTTCACCAATTTGTTTTAAATGTCAAACAATACTATTTGTTGCACACTTTTTAAATACCACACATATTTTGCACTTTTCACCAAGGATAACTTTCCTTTCGTTTCGTTTCGGATTTTATTTAAATTTTCAAACTTAATTTTTTAAATACCTTTTTTTTGCACTTTTCATCAAGGATAACTTTCCTTTCATTTCGTTTCTTATTTTATTTTAAGTTTTAAACAATATATTTTGTTGCTCACTTTTTGAATACCACATTTTTTGCTTTTTTCACCAAGCATACATTTCCTTTCGTTTCGGATGTTATTTTAATTTTAAAACTTCCTTTTTTTTGTTGCACAGTTTTTGAATACCACATATTTTCACCAAAGTAGTGCGAATCTATAGCTCAAATCCTTCCCGTGGATCCGACCATGTATAATATCGTTTAGCGAGAATTAATAACAAAAGTTTAACTCATTAATGTAAAAAAAAGCGTATACGCAGCGTGGTCCGCCTCAAAAAATAGCATTTTTTAAATACACTAAAATTTTTGTTATAACTTTTTAGGCAAAACCATTGCGTATACGCAGCGTTGTCCATTATTTCGAATAGACATATATTTTTGCGTTTGGCCGGCCATTTGGTCAAGTAAATTTTGCAACTGATTTAATCTATTTTTAATATGTGCTGAGGTTTCGAACCGCTGGTGGGAATGAAAATGAAAATGGCTGAGGGACAAAAAAGGGCGGGGGCGCAGGAGGAGGAGGAGGAGGCATTGCACTCATAATAAAATTGAAACAGCAGGCGGCCGAAAAAGGAGGCAGGACACACAGGACATGGTTCACAACCAGGCCCAAATGGCCGCAAAAAAAAAAGAACACAATAACAACAAGACGAGAAAACTGCAACAAACATTGTGTAAACACATGTAAGACTTGCTCGATTGTTGTTGGCCTTTATTTTTCCCCATTTTCCCCGTTTTTTCCCCTTTCCCTTTTTGTTGTTGCCTTTTGTTTTCCGATACTGTTGTTGCTTTTGTTGCTGGTGCTGGCGTTGTCTGTCTGGTAAACCAAAATTGTTGCTCGTTTTCCGCATGAATCACTTGCATCATCATCATCATCGTCATCATCGTCATCATCGTCATCATGGCCGGTTTCGTTGCCAACGCTGCCCTGTGTGTGTGTGTATATGAACCACAACACTGCAAATATATGCGTGTGTGTGTGCTACCATTACCCCGTTTTCCCTCAGTGTAGCCTGAGTATGTGTGTGTGACTGCACACGGGCCAAAGCGTTTGGCTCTGCACTTTGTAAGTAGCTTTTAATATATTTTGCCACAAGCCAGGGGAAAAATCGGGGAAAATAAAAAAACACCCACCCGTATACAAATAAAAATAAATTCTCTTCGTTGGTCTTTTATGTGTGTGCAGAAATTGGATTAAAATTAAAATAAAACGAAGTAAAAAAAAAGTATATATATATATGTGCGCATATAAAAATAAATATATAAAAAACACGGTTTCCAAAGAGCACAAAATTAAATGAAATAAAATGTACAACGCACACACATGAAAGAAAGGGTGAAGACGAAAGGGTTAAGGGTCAAGGGTCGGGGATCGGGGGCAGTTGAGGTGAGCAGCCAGAAAGTGAAACAATACGAGTACGAAATACGAAATACGAAATACGAGTATGTGTTGCCACACAAGAAGGCCAAGAAGGTCGGAATCCCGGATTAGCAAAAACTTGGTCACGACTGGAATTTCCTTTGCCAAATTTTTTGATAGCTCGGCATCCCCTTTTCCGGCTTCTTCTCCCCGTTTCTAGTTTACTGTGCAATTATTTGATGTAATTTGCTAAATCCGCATATTGCACTTTGTCGCGGTTTGACACACAAATTGCTTTGGTCTATGCGAACATCCAACGGTGGGTTTTCATTCCAGTTTTTTTTAGCACTTTGTCTTACAATCCTTGGCCAACGAGGAATAATCTCTGATATATTTTATTTCACATCTAAATATTTAAAATAATAATACTTCTCTAAATATCTATATTATATCTGATGTTTTTAAGAAAACAACAAAAATTTACTAATAACTCAGAAAAAAAATTCGATATGCAATATGGTCAATTTTACCTTATTTCATGTCAATAGAAAGCCGATATTATTTATGTGAAATTTATCATATCAATAAAAATACGATATGATTTATGTACAATTTATGATTCAAGCATATCAACGTGATATTTTATCATATCATATAAAATACCAAATTTAGTATTTTTTGAACTAATAATGTAAAATAAGATAAACATACCCTTTATTCATATCAAAATGGTATGACCTTTAAAAAATACATTTCAATATGATCTTTTGTCAATTTTGTTTCTGTCTATAAATCTCATAAAATCTTTAAGAATTGAAAGAAGTTAACAAATGTTTTTTAGATCTTGAAATATCATTAAATATTTACTGATTAATTAATTTTAACAACTTTGTTTTTTAAATAAAAAATTCTTGGTAAAATTTACAACACATTTTTTAAATGTGTTTAAATATACCAGAATTTAATGAAATACTTGAAAAATTAGTGGCTACTCAAATCTATAATTTGAAACTGCCAAATAGTGACCGCGTGTCCATAAACCATCCGCCCCGTTGGCTGCACAGTGAGAAATCAGAGGGGATGGGGGATGTTGGGATGGTGAAATCAAGGTCTCGACCAAACCAATTACTGGCTGGACATGCAACTGATTCACCGCCCATCCACAGATTTTCCAGCTCCTTTTGCCCGATGAGCTGTCGCCTCTTTGACACTTTCGATTGCTTTTCATTTCGTTCCGTTTCTCACAGTGCCCCCGGGGGGAGGAGGGGGGTGGGGTTAGGGAAAAGCAGAGAGCGCTTTTCATGCTTAGCTTGGCACTTTCCACATGAGCATTTGGATTGCCTGTTCGGTCGAAACTTTTGCTGACGTCGGCAGTAGGAAATTGTTGTGTGTTGGTCAATGTTACATATGCCATATTAACCACCGATGACCCCTGAATATCGGTGGATATACTATGCCCCCCTCCCCCCCCCCCAACCAGCACCCCTGTTGCCCTGAGCCCTCAATCATGTCAATTACTCGCCAATTGTTGGCAGCCTCGTTGAACAGTTCAAAATGCGTTATATGTGTGACGTCTGCGGGGTTTCGCCTGATGGGCATAAATTTTGATTTATTAACAGCCGCAGAGATGCTACATAAATACATAATATATATATTAATGCATATAACACGTACATACATATATCTGTGCTGGCGCGCTTCATTAATTTGTCATATGTAGCGATGCATGAAGTGAGGCGATATATCCCTGCAAAGGACTCTGCACAATCCACCTCGCGCAGTTTAAGTTTTCAATTAATTCGTAAATTATGAACGCACGATTCCTCTTTTTTTCGCCATTTTAAATGCGCCTCAAATGAGATTTAAATAACAAAAACCACTGATTGGTCTGGTCAGCTCAGCCGTTGGGTTGTTCCCACCTTCGGAATCACACAGAATTCAGATTTCTGATTTCGGATTTCACATTTTCAGGCCTCTTCATTTAACCATGATTTTCGAAAATCATCGACAGCGGGGCATCGGCATCGGCATAATAACGCTGATTTATGAGCCTGGCCCGCTTTTCCAGCTCTTCGGTTTATTCTTTATTTATCGCTCGTCTCCTTTGGCTGCATTAACCTTGGGCTGATCCGATTCCAGTGGGGCAACTCCGCCCGGGGGCGCACAATTGAAATTATGGATTTTATGTGTCATAAGCTTTTATTGATGCAACAATCAAATATTTATGATGACAATTCCCGCTGACAATGATGGCAATAAAAATGCCTTACCATCCCAACGAAGCTCTCTTTCATTGGGCGATATTTTTGTCGCTTTTTTTTTGTCAGTTGAGGTGAGAGCTGAACGGGGGCGTTGAGGGGGAGGGGGTGGGGGTGGGGCAAGGATAAAGCGAAAGAGAAAGAGAAGAGGCGGTTGGCAAGGACAATTGAAATTCAATTCCGATTGATGAGCGCGAGTCTGAAAAATATCCCCCTTTGAGTTTGCTTGAAAAACACTTTGCAACGGAATATTGATATTTTTGGTAAGGCTGTTCCAGATTCGGTTGAAAATAATAAATATTGGATACTAATGAGAGTTTTTGGTAAGCAGTAGTGGTAATTTTGCAATTTGTTATGGTTTTAATTTTATTATACGTATAACAATCTTATAAAATGCCAAAGTAATTTTCAAAAGCAATTATTTATATTATTAAAAATATTATAATGAACAAAAATGCACTTTAAAATTATATAATGGCTTTAATATTTTATTAATTCCTTAAATATGACAATCCAAATCTTTTTATTAAACTCAAATAAAATATTTTAAGGGATATCCGTTGTAAAAAATATTATTAAAAACAAACATTTTATTAATTCACCCTAAAATTATATAATGGCTTTAATATTTTATTGATTCCTTAAAT
Source organism: Drosophila prostipennis (assembly GCA_037075205.1). NCBI lineage: Eukaryota > Metazoa > Arthropoda > Insecta > Diptera > Drosophilidae > Drosophila > Drosophila prostipennis. Next base: position 109,552 of record JBAMCJ010005213.1, on the reverse strand, counting down.
ATGACAATCAAATTATTTTTTTATTATTATTTATTCAAGTGATATCCGTTGTAAAAAATATTATTAAAAACAAACATTTTATAAATTCCCCCTAAAATTATATAATGGCTTGAATATTTTATTGCTTCCTTAAATATGACAGTTAAATTATTTTTATTAGACTCAAATAAAATATTTCAAGTAATATCCGTTGTGAAAAATATTATTAAAAACAAACATTTTATTAATTCCCCCTAAAATTATATAATGGCTTGAATATTTTATTAATTCCTTAAATATGACAATCCAATTATTTTTATTAGACTCAAATAAAATATTTCAAGTAGCTATAATAAGTATCAACAGAAACTTTTATGTTTGAATCGTTGCATTTTGATACCACGTGAAATGTTTGGCCTAAAATCTATATGCTATATACATACATGTGTATATGTGTAGGGGAACAAGAGCCCAGGCCCGCAGGTAAATGTAATTTATCTAGACGAGCTCGCCCACACAAGTGTGCCTTTAACCCAACCGAATCCGAATGGAGTCCGTGCAGATTCTCGGATGTTTCGCGCTGCTTTTTGAAGAACCCTCCGGGCGACCCACCTGCATATTCAGCCCCCGACCCCGACCACGCCCTCTTTCGACCCTCCTCCGCCCCTCCTTCGCCTGGCGAAATATCTATGAGTGCATCCATTATCCTTAATACACTTACGTGCACTAATGTGCTCCACATTAATGTGGGGCTGCTTGAAAATTTTAGGTTTTCCGTTTGCTTCAATGTCTGTTTGTCTATCTGTCTGTTTCTGTTCCGTCGGTTTACCCTTTTCGCCCCCCTCCCCCTTTTTAGCCACGCCCCCATCCTTGCATCACAGCAACAATAACAACAACAACAACAACACCGCCATATGAGGTCCTTTGTTGGCTGAGAGCACGAGGTCTCCTGGGCAACACGTTGGATATCCGTTTCCATTTTCCATTTCCATTCCTCACCATTTCCACCGGCTAGCATGCAATCACGCCCCCAAGGCGGATTCGCAGCCTGTGGGCGTGGCCATCTAAATACCAGCTAAATATTTAAAGTTAAACTAGTTTTCTAGGCTTCGCAAGGACTGTTAATTAATGGAGTTATGTGCTGGCCAGCAAACTTAATGTTCTAGAACCAAAAAAAATCCTGATATGAAACGATTATCGATTTGATGTTATGTGGTATCAATTCGATATGCTCGAAATGTATCACTACCACTCACGTAATTTAAGTCGCCACATTGCTTCTTCCTCTCTTTTCGAAGTCCTATTTTATTTTCTTGGCAATAAAGATCATACACTTGGGATGGTATCATAAAAAAAGTACAAGAATGAGCTTAAATATGGCTACTTTATATAATGAAAGTACCATTCTTTTATTCCTTTGTAAATAGAAAATAGAATAGAAAGAGAAGAATCTAAATCCTACGTATTTTTTGACTAAAAATATTATGTTGCATACTTTTAGACACCCCTAAGACTAGTCGTTCTTCGTTGAAAATAATACTACAATTTTTTTGAATAAAGGGTTTGAAAGGAAAATAGTTGCACTTGAAATCGCTTTTAAATAATGTGTGATTACATTTTAAAAATATCTAAAAACTCATTTTTTTTATAAAATGTATTTTTTTGTTTTATTTTCACGTCCAGAACTTACAAATTTGAGATTAAACTGATTCTCCCCAAATTAGGGGGCATCTTTTATTTACTTTGATTTTAATTAACAATACCTTGTGCATACATTAATAAGCCTTAAAACCCTTTTTTTAATATTTGCAAGGCCCACACACATTTGAGTGCAAACAAAAGAAAATAATTAATAAATTAATTAATTAATAAATGAATTCGGCGCTTTGGGGCTTTTCGCCGTGTTTGTCGTTGCAATTTCAAGGCAAACAGAAAACAAAGCAGGCAGCATCCTTGCGTTAAACAAACCGTGTTTGCCTTTATTTATTTGTTAATTTCTGGTTGTTGCAAATGGCAAACAAACTAAATGCTTAAACGATTTAAAACACAACGCGGGTAGATTTCAATTGGTAAAAAAGGGCGGAAAAAAGTGGCAAGTAAATAAGCATATTCAGGCGAGTAAACAAAAACACACCAAAGGCGGCAAAAAAGGGACAAATGAAAATGAAAATTCAAAGAAGCGAAAAAAAGGGAAAAAGCAGGGGAAAAAAGCGACGGGTCAAATTTGATGCAGGCGCAAATATTTTAAATGTTAACAATAAAACATGCGCACAGTAAATAAATGTGCATGTAAGTGTAAGTGTAAACAGAAGGAGCAGGAGGGCAAACACACACACACTCGCAAACAAACCGACAGCAGAGCCTAAAAGTATGCAATAACCCCTAGGAAAAACCCCTGGAAAACCCCCTGCGAAAACCCCTTCGCCGCATTCAAACAAAAACCGCTTAAAACACTTTACTATCGCATTTTGGAATTGTTCAAATATTTTCGCTTGTTGCTGTTTTGTTGCTGCATTTTTTCTCTACCTCTCCCTGTCCCTCTCTCTCTCTCTCTGTCTCTTTCTTGCAAATACAAACAATTAAAATCCCCAAATATTTGCGCCAACTGCAAAAAACAAATGTGAACTCGCGCTGTGCAAAGAAAGAAGTACGAGGAAACGAAAAAAAAAAATAGAAAAAAGCCAAAGGAAAAGGACATCGGGAAAACGCCTGGAAAAGCGGGCACGTTACGTTGAAGTTGGTCAGCAATTTTCACAGATAAAAATAAAAATTCGCTGCTGCTTTCGTTCCTTCGCTTTTCCACCATCTCTTCTTCTTCTTCTTCTTCTTAACCCGCCCCGACTTTAGTCTGTCTACCTTTTTTCGCTACATCTCGTATTGTTTTTTATTTACCTGTGCTTGCTGCTTTTACACGTGTAGTTTGGTGCTTAATTTGTCTGCGAATGACAGCTGCACTTCACATTTAAATTTCCTCTTTCGTAAACGTAATTTTTAAATTGTGGGCATTACGCAAAACACCATTTGATTCTGACATCCAGTTTACTTTACCTACTTTAAGATAAAGCTCAGAGTTTTAAATCCTAGGCCTGGCATAGAAAAAGTATTCTATCACTTCAAGGATCGCATAAGTAGTTTATCATTTTATTCATTTTATCATTTATTAATACCTTTCAAAATGTAGAATAAATTTTTCAAATCGCACCATTAATTAAAAAATTATGAGGAAATAACAGAATTCAAGCAGTGCAAGCAGTCGCTTTGATGCATGCATATCTCCATCTCCCTCGCACTTTAGCTAAGTAACGGGTATTTTATCATTTATTAATATTTATCGAAATGTAGAAGAAATTTTTCAAATCGGACCATTAATTAAAAAGTTATGAGGAAATAACAGAATTCAAGCAGTGCAAGCAGTCGCTTTGATGCATGCATATCTCCATCTCCCTCGCACTTCAGCTGAGTAACGGGTATCTGATAGTCGAGGTATTATTAATTTATTATTGGAATGGGCTCGAGTATTAATATTTGGAGAAATTACGTTCATGAAACTGGGCTTGTTTCAAGCAGTCAAAATTGAATACCCTTTGGACAGTCGAAAATTGAAAATTGTTTACTCATCCAAAAACACCCTGCTCATATTTTTCCCTGGTCAATTGGATTGGCTGCAATGTTAATAATAATTTGGGCTAATCGATTTCTCTGACCAGCTTGCAGGTGGCAGCTTAAATGGCAAACTTTGCATTTCCTGACTCCATCAACGGCACACAAAAGGCCAGCGTATATGGCACAGAAATATCATATCCCAGATAACCCAGGGACGTTTGTACATATAATATATATGTATATACATTTAAATGTGGGGATGCGGATGAAGAAGCATTAGCCGGAGAGTTTTGCATTTGACGTCGTCACGTGGCTGCTGCTGGATTTTCCTTGCCCTGGTTTCACCACTTTTCCACCACCCGGCAAAAAGGGAGACGACATCAAATCATTAGCAGTGCATAAAGCGTGAAACCAGGCACAGACATGCAGATGAATTTAAACTATTAGCAGTGGCAAGAGGAAAGAATGAAGCGAACCGACTCAGCCAACAATGTTGGACTCTCATCCTGCTTGCAGGATGCCTGCAAGGTGCATCCATCGTTAGGCAGCAGGATTCGGATTCGGATTCGGTTGGTTTTCTCTAGCATATCCTTACACTGCCCAAAAGTAAGGCTTACAAATAAGTATAAGCAAACAGAAATAATAAACAAATAAGCAAAAAGTCGTAAAGAATTTTGTGACAAAACAATTAATTCGCATTCTCATTTGATCTGTTACATTGTAATCTTGTACTGTAAAATTTGAGATTTTTCCCTATATATACAGGGTATTTTTTATATAGCAACATGCCTGAAATCCTTTCGGAATATTTATTTATTTAGTCTTAGTTATGTTTTAATATTTTTCGTATTTATTTTACCAATTAAGCTTTTATCCGACAATTAATCAAGATTTTCTGTTCCTTGATTACAAGCTAGTTCTAAAACCTCCATAACCTATAGATAAAACTCCATTTAAATTTGGAATATTTTTAAAATGAACTTAACTGGAACTTAACTAACTTGTAAGTAAAGTAAAATCTACATTTTCGGGATGGTAGAAAGGTAAAAATTATATTCATTTCTGAATTCACACCTTTTTTCTATTCCATGATTACAGTCTTAGTTCTAAAACCTCCATATCCTATCATATTTTTAAAACGAACTTAACCGGAACTTAACTAACTTATAAGTAATGTAAAATATACATTTTCGGGATGGTAAAAATGTAAAAACTATATTCATTTCTGACTCCACACCCTTTTTCTATTCCATGATTACAAGGTCAGTTCGAAAACCTCCATAACCTATAGATAAACCTTAATTTAAATTTAGCATATTTTTAAAAGGAACTTAAGCGGAACTTAACTAAGTTGTAAGTAATGTAAAATCTACATTTTCGGGATGGTAAAAATGATATTCATTTCTGAGTCAAGGCCCCTTTTTCTCCAGTGCATTACCGATCCCCTTCCCTGAGCGCCCCCGAGCTCCCCCCACCATGGCCGTCCTCATTCTGCTTCTGGTTCTGGTTGACATAACCCAGCACATTGTTATAAACGCAATCTTCGCTTCCTCCCTTGGCCTTTATTTGTGTCGTGTGAGTATAAAAGATGCAAATGCAAAGATATTTTTTCCATTTTCCATTTTCGTTTTTAGGCTGGAAGAGCGGAAGGGCGGATGTGAGTCGGTGGTTTCGTTTCTGTGCTGCGGTGAGTGCAACGTTTTGGGGCAACATTGTCACACAACACAACACAACACAGTGTTTTATATCCATTGTGCGAGTCTGTGCAATATAAATAACTCGGCCGGAGTTGTGTGCATATTTTGTAGCTGCAACTTAAAATAAATACAAAATGTTAGTTAGTTCCTCTGCTGTTGGCAACCATCATTTGACCAATGCAAAACACACATTGGGCAAACACACACACACATCGAAAATATTTGCACACTTCGTGTTTGTGTTTGTGTTTGTGTTTGTATTTGAATTTTGTATTTATTCTTTACGAAACAAATCGAGCTCAATGGTCTCTCACATTGCCGATCCCCTATTTCCGCCCAGCTTTTATTTAGCACTTGTGGTTTTTTTTTTCATAATCAGCCCACACATACCGGTGGCCAAAAATTTGCATTGACACATTCACTCGGAAGTTGGAGTAATATTTTAAGAATATATTAAACATTCAATAAAGAGTTTAAGATTCCCAAAGCTATTCAATGTGGATTTTCTCTGAGAAATAATTGGGTATTTAACAAATATTCTTAAAAACATATACAATGTTACTGATAACTTGGAAACTCTATTATTATTTTTCTGTGTAAAATTAAACTATTTTTAATTTTGAGTAGGTAGCCTAAAAGTATAAAATAAAGTATTACTAGTGGAAATCCGAAAGATACTTACTTACTCCGATAAATACATCGAGTCTTTAGCCTATTTTAGAACTCATAAATTAATAATAATATCGTATTCCCTTTAAACTTACCATATCATGCTAAAATGAATAGTATGCTTATAAGGTTTCCATAGGTATTTCTCTTTATTTATTTTACTTTTTTTTTCATTTCTTTTTTTTGGGTGTTTTTTCGATTGCGCGTTTCGGAATATTCAGTTGTATAATCAGATTTTACAGTACAAACATTTGTTTTCGCTCATTTCTTATGTACATAAACACAAATCCAACTAAATGCTATTATCATTATGTTTTTCTTTCTTTTGTCGTTCGAGAATCATGGAATTTCGCATTATTACGCAGCAAACTTTCGTTTCGTTTTTGGGTTTTACCTTTTTGAAATTGTTGGATATTCTCATTGCATATGTAGTTGTCAAATATTTGTATATTCTTTTGTTTTGTCGTTTATGGTTTATCTTTGTATGGCTGTAGCGTAGACATTGAATGCTTTATGATTTGAATGGTTTCCTCTTCTTCATCTGTCTTAGTTCGTTAATTCTTAGGTTTTACTATAGTTTAGTTTGCCTGTCTTACTCCGCCTGCAATTTCCACTAAATGTAGTTTTCTTCTCAACAATGCGATCGCCTGGCATTCCATTTGGGATGAATAAATTATTTATTTCCATTTGCTTACACGTAAAGATTAAACGTAACTTTGATTTGCTAGGCGATTACGTTACTCTCGTACCCGCAAAAAAAAATATTTCCTATATTTAATTAACTTTATTCTCTTACATTTTTCATTATACATGTATGTATATTTAAAATGTATCGCTCCCTCCCTCTTCTTCTTTTGCCTTCTCTTTCTTTTGGTACGTATATGAGTCAGAGTACATCTGAGTAGTCAGTTTTCAAATAACTTTTACTAGCTGGATTTTGGATTTTCGGTTTTCGGGGAAGCGGAGTTTGGATATGCGGATTATACATATGTCTGGGTATTACTGTATTTTGTAATTCGGATATGAACACACACATTTTATTCTCATTTTCGTATTTACTTTCGCCTTTTTCACACATTTCTTTGCTGCGAGCTGCTTTTAATGCTTTTGGCACATTTATTTCTGCTTTTTCTGGTTTTCTTCCCTTTGATTTACATTATATTTAAACATGGAATTGAGCTGAACACGTACACACGAGTATTACATAAACATATATGTATGTGTATGGGTTCTGTGGCTGGTTTCGGTGTGTGTGTGGGAATCTGGCTGTAGAAAATGAATATCTAAAAATGTTTAAAATAAAATGTAAAATACCTATATAAACTGTACAGATTTTGACGAAGTGAAATAAATTAGAAATAAATTATTACAAAATATTTATGCAAACTAGGGTAAAGTTTTCGGTTTGCTGAATTCTTAACTACCACAGTTAATCAAACTATGTAGATAGTGTTTCTAACTTTCAGGTGGTTTTTTTAAATTTTGATGACCAGATTCGAACTCAGCACACCAAAGGATCTATGAGGAACATAATTCTATATGCTTTAAAGATTTTTTGTATTTTGCAACTCGGTGTAATTGATGGTATGTTGAATTTTTAAAGCTAAAAATCACACACACACAGTTTTAGCGGATTAATGTCTTAGGGGTTTCCAAAATTGGCTTAAGCCTAGGGTCCGCATTAGTCTTTTGGGCCGTGAGAACGAAGGTGACAACAGAGGGGCCAAAAAATATAGCTATTTTTCCATGATAACAACAGAACTACAATATCTCGGGATCACTAAGGTTATAAATATTTACAGTTTGCAAAGATCGTCTAAACATTTTCCCCTTCTCTTTGAGCAGGCCTTAAATATATATACAGAACTCTTTTTATTAAACACTTAATACATACAGATGATATATGTATGCATGCGTATATTTCTTCTAGAAAACCCAACGAATTAAGGTTTGAGTAAACGCAAAAAAAAACTTGACTTATTATTTAGACATCTAGAAATATCCATATCAATGTCATTACCGCATTAAGTATTTATAGTACGCGAATATCCTTTCGTAGTCATACTGTTTCTTATTTTTCTGTTTTTACTTCAGAGTAGCTAAAGCCATTTAAAGAACCGAACACCATTTTTTAACCTCAATATTGTTTATAGTTGACTTTCCTTTTTGTGGGACTGGGGCCTTCATCCTTCATCCTTCTCATCATTTTCCACTAACGAGGTAACATTTAAACGCGTTTTCTTTTCCACTTAACTACGACACTTTAGTTTCTCCTTCCTCCTTTTGATTTAATATGCATTCAATTAGCCCACCCCCTTTGCAATTAGCATGGGCGTAGACGATTGGGGGGGTGGGTGATTAATGCCCTCTTTTGTATGAGCTCCTTGCATCATAATCGTGTTTGTATAATTACAATTGAATTAAGCTATAATAATCTTACTCTGCCGCCGCCTCCGTCCCGCTGCTCCAACTCCGCGCTGATCTTTCCCAGAACTTTCCATCCTGCCCATCCTTATCCTGCTGCCCATTCAAACTCGCTGCCCCGGCATTCTTTTGTCTGCCGCCCTTTGTGTGGCAGAACAATGTGGTTGGCCCGACCTCCGCCGTTGCCGTTGCCGTTAATAAAACCAATAAGGCTAATAGAAATATACCGATTAGCCGCCTCGGTCCTCGCAGGAGGAGCACGGGGTCACTCCCGCTGGCCGGGTGCTGATCCGGAGCCCGGTCCTTGTAGAGCCTGCCGTTCAGGTTGCGTGACCCGTCCTCGCTGCGCGTGTCCTTTTGCACCACCTCGTTCTTCTGACGACGCAGGGGATGAAAATGAAAGAAAAGAGGGAAATTCGTTTTTTCTCTGATTTGATTCGACTCTTTTCAAAATGATTGGGTCAACTTCTTAACATAATAGGCGGTTTTTTTTTGTTAGTGGCTCAGACTTACCGACACTTCGTTGAGATCATCATCACGAATTTTTTTCTGAGTGCCGGGTCGCTCCATTTCTGCAAGTACAGCGGGAAATGACAGGGAATTTTAGTCGCGGTCTTGACAAAGGTTATACTCGTAATAACAACCCTTAATTTAAACATTAGGCATTCTAGGGTATATACTTTATATAATTTCGAATTTTTACAATATCTTAAAGATATTTTGGAATTTTTAACTTTTTTTATAAATATTAATAAAGTTAGAAAAAAAAATTGAATATTACTTATCCGCCGTGTTGTTCATGTGGTAAAAATGATTATACTAATTTACTTTATACATTTATTTCAATTATTTTTTACAATTTCGAATTTTTACAAAATCTTAAAGATATTTTTGGAATTTTTCTCTTTTTGAATAAATATTACAAAGAAATTTAAATATTACTTATCCGCCATGTTGGTCATGTGGTAAAAATGATTAAGAGGAATATAAGGAATTAAGAATATAATATAAGAATATAAGGAATATTAGGAATCAAGGATTAAGGAATATACTTTATACATTTAATTAAAGTACTTTTTTACAATTTCGAATTTTTATAATATCTTAAAGATATTTTTGGAATTTTTCTCTTTTTTAATAAGAATTAAAAAAAATTGTAATATTACTTATCCGCCATGTTGGTCAAATGATTAATAGTTTGGGGTCTTTTCTTGAAAAAATTTGAATTTTTGTTTGGCTGAACAAAGTATTGTTTGTTGAAAACCGATTGTAACAAAATTTGTAATATTTTTAAAAATATTTTAATTATTTATTTTGGCCTTATTTTCACACAGGTCTTATTTACAACTATTTGTGGTACTGAATAAAAATCAAGTTAATAAATTATTTAAATTAAATTACCATAAAGGCGGATGGTGCCCTCGGTGTCGCCGATGCTGTTTTTGGAGATGCACTTGTAGCCCCCGAAATCGCTCGATTGCAGTCGTTTTATGTGCAGAATCATCTCGATGGCGTACATATTATTCTCCTTTTCGGTGAGCGCATAACGATCGCCGGCAATAATCATTTCACCTGTTTTCAGGCCAAAAAAAACATGAGAAATACCAAATGAGCAACGATGAAAACGAGATGAGATGGGTTGAGTTGAGTTGAGGTGTGAATGAAGTCATGAATACGAAGCAGGGAATCGGGCCAAATGAGCTCGGGTTACGTGAGGTGGAGAAAGGCGGAGAAAGGTGGAGAAAGGCGGAGAGAGGCGGAGAAAGGGGCTGAAAGAGCTCCGCTGACGAGACGATGATGACATTTCTGGCATTGCCGTCGAGTGTTTCACGCTTACGTTGCGGCTCCCGTCACGTTTGCAATATACGTCAAATGCACTTGACAAAAGATCCAGCCCAGCCAGCCATCCAGGTCTCCCCTCCTCTTTGCTCCTCCGCTTTCCTCCACCAGCTTTTTCCACTTTCCCGGTGGGGACAACAAAATATTTGAGCTTCGAACACGAACCAAATAAAGACAAATTGCGGCATTGAAAGGTTTATAAAGTTTGAACCAGTCCGAGTTGGAACTCGAAAGGATGCTAAATGAAAAATTCACTTGGTGGCCACTCCCCGCTCATCAGCAAAGGATAAAATATATATTGAGTAACATTAAATGTAAATAAAATGAAGCAAACTGAATAATGAATGAAATAAAATATAAAATTATATTTTGAAATTATGAATCGCATTTTTTTGAGCAATTTAACTCATAGGGTAAAAATTATTTAACAATTAAGTTCTCTTAATTATCAAAATTTAACTGAAAACCAAGGACAATATTTAAATTAATTGATTGATAAGAACTGAATTATTTTTTAACATTTTAAAAAGTAATTATTAAAAGGATAAAATATTAAATTAGAAAATAAGTAAATTAGAATACATGAAATCAAACATGTGTAGAGAGGTTTTTGGTATGATGCGAAAATTGAGCCACTTAAGTAATAAGGTACAAATTATTTAACAATTAAGATTTCTTAATTATCAAAAATTTTACTGAAAACCAAGGACATTACTTAAATTATTTGATTCATTCTTTTAAGAACAGAATTATTTTTTTTTAACATGAAAATTTGATTAAGTAATTATTAAAAATGATAACATATTAAATTATAAAATAAAATCAAACATTGTTAGCTTTTTGATATGATGAGAAAATTAAGCAACTTAACTCAAAAGGTAAAAATTATTTAACAATTAAGATCTCTTAATTATCAAAATTTTACTGAAAACCAATTATTTAAATTATTTGATTGATTTTTTTTAAAACAGAATTATTTGAAAATTTGAAAAAAAAAAATAATTTTATAAAATAAAATCAAACATGGTTAGAGAGGTTTTTGGTATGACGTGAAAGTTGTTTTCGGCGTGTGGATTTTTGCGACTTACCATTCTCGCGCTGCCAATAATTGATGGCCTTCGGCGATGCCTCGACATTGCAAATTAATGTGACATCCGTGAGGACGGGGGCGCCAACCAATTGATTTGGCACTTGCACCAGTGGATGAACTGCGGAGAAGGAGAAGACGGATCGAAAGGAGTTAAATCTGCTCCCAGTGGCAGTGGCAATTGTTAACCCATCAGTGTGCTTGTGACCTTGTCGCCGGCAGCCCGTTTAACCCCTCGATGGCCCCGCGGACTAGACCGGCAATTAAGCTGGCCACAAGGGACCAAAGTCAAACTTCAAACCCTTTTGTCGGACTGCAGATTCCAGCTGTGATTTCTCTTAGTTTTTTTTTCTTTCGTTTTTTTTTGTTGTCGGTTAATGGCAGCGCCAGCAACAACAACAACAACAACTGATACGATTTTAATTGAAAATGAATTATTTTGTTGTTAGAGTGAAAGGCAGCAATCCTGGCGAGCAATCAGGGACTCGGCAGCAGCAGCATCCATCGTTTTCACCCAGTGGTCGGTCAGTCAGTCAGTGGCAAATGAAACGAGCTAGCTTTTCCCATTTTGCACTCCCCATCAGAGGGATACACTCACTCATCTCTGGGCTGGGAATTGGCTTACTCAGCCGAAGGAATGATGATTCCCGAACGGATTAATGACTCTTCTATTCAAATCGATTTTTGGCGTGGGAGGTTAAGGACTTGCTTTGATAATTGGTTTTTTTTGGGCACTCAAAATTAATAAACAAAAATTAATATTAATTTAAGTATTCTGCATTGCAAAGCCTTAAATGAAAAAAAAATTTTTTTTTATATTTTTTTATTTTAATCTGTAAGTGTGTTAATTGCTAGTTTGTTTAAATATTTTTAAAAGGTTTGCCAATTATTTTAGTTTAACTTTTAAAATTAAAAATTAATTATTTTTTTTTGCATTTTTTTATTTTAATATGTAAGTTTGTTAAATGCTTTTATCCTTAAATATTTTTTAAATGTTTGCCAATTATTTTAGTTTAACTTTTATTCCACTAGAGCATTTAAAGTTCGCCAAGGACACGCCGTTAATTCATTGGGTTTGCCCTTTGGAGCTTTTCCATGTTGTTCGTGTCGTGTTGAGATTTTTTTTCGTTCATTTTTAAATTTTTTCGTAGTTGTTTTTTTTTGGTTCTACTTTGTTTTTTGGCTGTTTTCTCTGGCCCTTTTGCCCTCGTCTTTGACGTTGTCTTGAAGCCGCCCCCGGGGAGCGCAGCCGGAGCAGCGAAGGACCAAAAGGACCAAAGGACCGCAGGCCAGAGCCACTGACCATCATTGTTTTTTGGCTTTTCAACTTTGCTCTCACAACCCGCTGCTCAGCTCAGTGAGTCTCCATTCCCCTTCCGCTTTTCGCCTTTCGCCTCGAGCTGCATTCGAGCGTTCATTATTGGTCAATTTATTGGATTTGTGCATGGCGCACTCTCGGCACGGCTCCATGTGGTGTCCGTAGTGTCCGTAGTGTCCGTAGTGTCCGTACTGTCCGTACTGTCCGTTCTGTCCGGCATTCTCTCCCCGCCAGAATGGTGCAGCATATGTCATGTGCTGTGTTCGCAGGGGGAGAGCCCCTATAATGCCCAATTCCCGCTTTAGCCTACCACTTATTGAAAATTCAATTTGTCCTAATAGAGCTTTCCACCGGGCAGCAGGCAGCAGCTGCCAGGCGGCAGAGAGATAGAAACCCATTTTACTCATAACAAAGTTAAGTCATTCAAATAGCTAACTAACTTACATTTTTGATATAATCACATATGTAACTATGGATGTTATAGATAGATAGAAAAAGAACTGGGAATCATACAAAAAATGATCATAACTTAGTAATTTTTATAATAATAAAAATCAAATTTTAAAGATATTGACTTAAAAATTTTAAAAATAATAGTAACAGAAGATATTGATATCAGTTATCTCCTATTATTTGCATTATTCCCATTATTTCAACACATATTATTCATAAAAACGGTTTGTTTTTTAATGTGCCAAATGGATTTTATTTTTATACATTTTTTATGCCTATTCCCTGGTAGTTTTCAATACTCGACAAGTGAGTCTTTGAATCTATCCCGAATCGGTGGAGCTCTCCGTGGAGCTAGCAGAGGAGCTATCGGTGGCGCTATCGGAAGAGCTGCTATCGGTGGAGCTGCTATCGGTAGCGCTATCGGTTGCGCTATCGGTTGCGCTATCGGTAGCGCTATCGGTTGCGCTATCGGTAGCGCTATCGGTAGCACTATCGGAGGAACTGCTATCGGTGGAGCTGCTATCGGTAGCGCTATCGGAGGAACTGCTATCGGTGGAGCTGTCGGCCACCGAACTCTCGGTGGTGGTGCGGCAAGGCCTGGGGCGACGACCCCTGGGTGGACCCCATCTGCCAGGTCCGCCAAAGCCTCCACGACCACCGCCGAAGCGACCGGGACCGCCAAATCCGCCTCGAGGACCTCTGAAGTCTCCAGGTCCGCCAAAGTCACCTTCAAGCTCTTGATCGTAGCCACCGTCGAAGCGTCCGCGTCTGTTGAATGAGCCCACGCTGCGACCGCCGCTGCCGCCTCCGAATCCTCGGCTACCGCCACGTCCTCCGCGTCTTCCGCCGCCTCCTTGGGCCACCACCACTGCCACCAGGGCAAGAAGGGTAATTGCAATGTAGGCACGCATTCTCAGACTATTGCTTTTCGCTTGCAACTGATTTGAATGATCGGTGCGAAGCCCCTTTTATACCCAAAAACATTGCCGAAAAAATCCACCCATCTCACAGCCAAGAATCCCCCATGACGTCAGTGAGCTGTCTGTGTGCTTAGCTGGATTCTTCAAAGAATGGCGAAGAGCGCGGTGAGAACCCCGCAGAAGACTCGAAACTCGAATTCTTCGCTTCTAATTATTCGCGGGTCTCTTGTTTTCCTCCTCATGTGGCAACAGCTGGCCTGACTCCATGTTTGAACTGAGTCCATTGTTTTCTATTTGCATCCAAAAGGTTTGAGTTCGGGACAAGAGCGGTGATGGAGGGGTAGATTCCGCAAATAATTAAGAACTAAACAAAAACTAACAACAAAATAAAAAAAAAAAGAAGAATTACCAATTTGTTAGGAAAAAGAAAAGATTCCAAAAAAGTTCCTAACTATCTTCTTCTATGTTTTTGAATTGTTTACAATATTATAAAATTAAAAAAGTTACTTAATAGAAAATACCATTCCAAAAAAGTTCCTAATTTTCTTCTTCTATGTTTTTGAATTGTTTACAATATTATAAAATTAAAAAAGTTACTTAATAGAAAATACCATGAACACGATAACAATATTTTCTAAGCTACGTAAAAAGTTTCATAATTTTAAAGCGACATTTTTTAATCTTGAAAAATAAAGTTAAATCTTATAAAATGCCTTGGCTTAAATGGATACGTCATAATAATTAATAATAATAATAATTAATAACTAAACTATATAACTTCTCAAAACAAAATAAAAAAAAGAAAAATTACTAATTTCTTAAGAAAAAAATAAAAGATTCCTAAAAAGTTCCTAACTTTTTGTTTTCTATGTTTTTGCTTCAATAATGAAAAATGTACTTAATAGAAAATACAATGAACATGATAACAATATTTTCTAAGCTTCTTAAAGCTTTAATTTTTAAGTCTTGAAAAATAAAGTTAAATCTAATAAAATTCCCTGGCTTAAATGGATACGTCTTTAAGGCTTTCAGCTTCCACGCGCACTTAGCCCTAATACGCCGCGAAAAACCTCCGAGGAGCCACTTAATTTTCTGATTAGAATCAATCAAGCCGTTGGGTGAAAGTAACGCGACTTTCCCCACACATTTCGCACATATGGATTTTTAAATTGAAATCTCGAGGACCAAACAGGAGGAGAGCATCTTTAAGAGCCACGTGAAAATGGGAATGAAATGACAAAGGAAAACGAATTTTGCGGCATAGATAAAATAAAATAAGAATGAAAATTAATTTTTGCGGCAAGAGAGAGAGAGAGAGAGAATCAACAGGATGTGTGTGTTTTTGTGGGGCTGAAAAAAAAAACTGGCGCCACATTTTCACGACCGTGTCAATATAATTTTTCGGATACGATCTTTTGGGTTTTCCAGACAAGCTGATACTTTTTGGTATTCTTCGCTTTTCTCCCCACAATTTTCTTCTTTTTTCCTTGTTGCCTTTTTTCACGTTTTTCTCCTGCACTTTCACGTTCTTCTTTCGTGCTATCCCGTTTCCTCGCTTGCCAAATTGTCGTCGTTTGAACTTTTGCCCCTTTTGGAAATTTCATTAACTTTGATGCGGGAAGGTAAAACAGTTTGAGGAGGGGGTTTTTAAGGGGGTTTTAAGGGGGTTTTTAAGAGGGTTTTCATGTGGGCAGACAGAGGGATAGTGTAGAACTGCCCTTAACAATTACCACTTCACATGATACACACACACACACACACACACACACAAGTTTAAAGTTTTACTGCAGAAACGTGACGTTGCGTTGCCCCAAGAAACACTTTTTCCCCCGCCTTTTCGCAACCCCCGGAAAAATGCCCTTTGACCCCACATCCACATCCTTCAGTTTGGCGCCTTAATGCATTTGGAAAGTTTGCCGGCCACGTGAAGGAAGCTGCCGGATATCGAAACGGAAACACTTGCAGTTGCCGCCGCTGCGTTATTGCTGCGGTTCTGTTCCTGTTCCTCTTCCGCTTCCGCTTTTGCCATATCGATATGGCGGCAGCTCCCTTCTGCAACACGCACATCACATCCGAGCGGGGCTATATGTTACCATTATGATTATTATGCGGCATTAGCTGCCTTCGACTGCCATAAATCAGAGCATTTTCTTGGCCAACCGAGCAGCAGGTGGCGCCACCCATTTATCATATATCATAAATGGATAAATATATATATAGTATGGTATGGTATCGTATGGTATACTCACAGTGCACCTGTAGCTTCATCCGCTTGCTCACCGTCGGCGGCACTCCGTTGGAGGCGATGCACATGTAGGCGCCCATTTCCGATCGCGTGATCTTCGACAGCGTCAGCATTTCGCCCTCCACCGATTGGGCTGCAAGGATGGCATGGGTTAAGTGTGTGCATGAGTGTATGTTTATATTAAAGACATGCGGTTGGTTATTCTGCTTAAAGGGGCGGCCACCGCGAAACTAAGGTGCTTAAAGGTACACTGATGAAAAACGTAGAAAATCCAATGATTTCATATTCAATTTAATTATTTTTCGGTATGCTTTTAATCCATTGCCGTTTTTATTAATTTTAAATATGAAAACATTACATTTACAATATTCCTTTTTTTAATGTAATGTTTTGTATGTAATATATTCGACCTTATTTGAAATATTTTCAAATTAAATCAGGCAAAATAATATTTTCTATATTTAATATTATGATTTTGTATTAAATTCAAATATGTAATACGAATCATTGCATTCAATATGCAGATATTTATTTCTACTATTGCATTTTTTTATCAGTTTAGAGTTTATAAATGATTTTAAGTATTTTTGAATAATTTTTTTAAATAAAACCCAAAGTATTCTTCAATAATTTCTAAAATAAGCTTGTAAAATCTTAATATAATTTATAATTTTCAATATAAATGACTTACCCTTTGTTTTCTGGTGCGAACCATTGCGGGCGATGATCTCCCTGCCGTCCTCGCGTCGCCACGTGATCTTTGGCTTGGGATGGCCGCGTGCTCGGCACACGAGCTTGGCGGATCCGCCCTCTGGAACCATCATATCTCCCGAGGTCTCCTCGTTGATGATGTCCGGCGGAATGACCACCTCTAGGGTGGCGGTCTGTAAGCGAAAATGTTTCGGGGAATAAATTATCCAAAGATTTGATGAACACGCGTTACGTATACGTAATATGTTATGTACG
This sequence comes from Drosophila prostipennis, assembly GCA_037075205.1. NCBI lineage: Eukaryota > Metazoa > Arthropoda > Insecta > Diptera > Drosophilidae > Drosophila > Drosophila prostipennis. The sequence goes on along the minus strand of JBAMCJ010005213.1, from coordinate 92,352 downwards.
TTACGAATACGCACTGTTGAACCGATTTATTTATTTAAAAAATTCATAAAAAAATAATCTTTTACATTTGTATATCATTAAATGTTATGTCATTTTTTTTTTTAGAAATTAGGATTATTTATCTAATAATAATATCAAGCAGTTTTCACTCTTTCCTTTTTTAAAAATTAAGTTATTTATTCCTATGAATTAGTTAGAAATTTTTGCTTAAATGTAATATGTAATATGTAATGTAATACCCTTTATTCGCTGCACTTTTAGCTAAATGATACAATAAATAGCAATGAAGAGCGCCGTTTTCAATGGTTATTGGTCAGCATTTTAGACGCACTCAGCGACCAATTTGCGTCTCATTATAAAGCCCAGTGTCCCGCACCTTTCCCGCAGCCCATTTTTTACCGCCCTTTCTTTTTTTCAACATTCGTTTCATTCTGCGGTCGCTGGCTGCTAGCAACAATAACCGAATTGCTGCTATCATTGTCGTTGTCATTGTCATTGTTCCCGCTGCAGTTGACAGTTGTGTCATAAAATAAAGTTGACGTCACTGGGGAAAAAAAACCGAAGAGGCTGGGCTGGCTGGCTGGTAGAAATGGAAATGGAGACCCCCAAACGAGCCGAGCGCGAAATTTATACGACTGTGGGTGCAAAAAAAAAAAAGGCTTGAAAGCAGGACGGCGGCAAGCGAGAAAGCGAGAAAGCTGGAGAAATGTCAAGCCTGTTTGCTTTTTATTTGTCTCATATTTGCTTTTCACTCAATTCGCTTTGTTAGGTTGATTTTATTACAAACCGGCGGAGCCACCCACATTCCCATTTTCCCCCATCATCTCTGCAGCATAAATGAAATTGAAAACGCAATCGTTTTCCACATGTCGTTTAATGGTGGGGTGGCGCTTTATAAAAAAAGATACGGACAAAAAAAATACGGACAAAAAAAAATACGGGCAAAAAAAAACTCAATTCAACTCGACTCCCGACTCGAGTCGAGTAACAGCAAACGTCACATGAGAACCACGCTCACACACACATAGGGAAATTCCCCCCGGAAAATTCCAGAGGAAAACACATATAAGCGCTCTTTGATGACGTCAACATTGCAACGGCACTGTGTTTGTTATTTATTTTTGTCATTAAAGCGCTTCATTGTTTATATATCGTGTTTAAATGTCACCCCTCATGCACACACACAAGGAAAGAAAATCGGAGGCCAGGATATACACACACACACACGCAGGCACACCAACACATAAACGGGCCAAAGAGGGATCCCCGACATTCCCGGCATAATTTCATTATACCCCCACTATTTCTGCAACTTTTTTTTCGCTGGCCTTCGAAAAAGGCAACTGAAGGCAGATAGCTTTGATGCTTTGTTCGTTTCAAGAAATTAGGCTTGCGAAGAAGAGAAAGGCTTTCCATACAGTTGCAATTACAACACAACAACAAAAACCCTGCTAGTACGTATTTCTATTGCTTTTTGTCGAAGATTTGCATAGGGGATGTTAAAGAGCATAAACCAGGAGCACTGAAATTCTTTTCTTGACTAATATTTCTAGCAAGTACAACATTTCTCATTCCAATTAGTAGGGAAATATTTACGAAATATTGTACGACGTACAAAAAATAAATTTAAAAAAAATCAAAATTTTATAAAAAATATTTTTCCAAAAGATTTTAGGTACACCAATGATTTGTTGGTGAACATTTCAAAGAAATTAATCAAGTATGTCTCAAATTTACAATTTTTTAGGATTACACAGAACATTTTAAAGAATTATAAAAAAAAAATGTTTTGAATTTTTTTCTAGAGGTGACCCCGAATTGCATGTAACATTGATTTTTGTTGTGGTGGGGATAGAATCCTTGGTAAACGTACTCTGTTAGTCTTTTACTCTATTCTACCGTTTTCCTTTCTTTCTTCATCGGAATTTTCAAGAAGCCATTTGAAACGATTCTGACCGTTTTTTCTCAAGTTACGCCAAAAATACTGATATTTTTGTGCAAAAAACTCGATTTTGATTTTTTGCGTTTTTTATAAGGGGTTTGGTCACAATTTTTTACAAAAAATTCAAAACGGTTAAAAGTTTCTTATTTGAATGCCAATCGAAAGGGATTTTAATTACGAGTTCAAAAAGGTATGACATTTAAGATTCTGACCGTTTTTTCTCAAGTTACGCCAAAAATACTGATATTTTTGTGCAAAAAACTCGATTTTGATTTTTTGCGTTTTTTATAAGGGGTTTGGTCACAATTTTTTACAAAAAATTCAAAACGGTTAAAAGTTCCTTATTTGAATGCCAATCGAAAGGGATTATAATTACGAGTTCAAAAAGGTATGACATTTAAGATTCTGACCGTTTTTTCTCAAGTTACGCCAAAAATACTGATATTTTTGTGCAAAAAACTCGATTTTGATTTTTTGCGTTTTTTATAAGGGGTTTGGTCACAATTTTTTACAAAAAATTCAAAACGGTTAAAAGTTTCTTATTTGAATGCCAATCGAAAGGGATTTTAATTACGAGTTCAAAAAGGTATGACATTTAAGATTCTGACCGTTTTTTCTCAAGTTACGCCAAAAATACTGATATTTTTGTGCAAAAAACTCGATTTTGATTTTTTGCGTTTTTTATAAGGGGTTTGGTCACAATTTTTTACAAAAAATTCAAAACGGTTAAAAGTTTCTTATTTGAATGCCAATCGAAAGGGATTTTAATTACGAGTTCAAAAAGGTATGACATTTAAGATTCTGACCGTTTTTTCTCAAGTTACGCCAAAAATACTGATATTTTTGTGCAAAAAACTCGATTTTGATTTTTTGCGTTTTTTATAAGGGGTTTGGTCACAATTTTTTACAAAAAATTCAAAACGGTTAAAAGTTCCTTATTTGAATGCCAATCGAAAGGGATTATAATTACGAGTTCAAAAAGGTATGACATTTAAGATTCTGACCGTTTTTTCTCAAGTTACGCCAAAAATACTGATATTTTTGTGCAAAAAACTCGATTTTGATTTTTTGCGTTTTTTATAAGGGGTTTGGTCACAATTTTTTACAAAAAATTCAAAACGGTTAAAAGTTTCTTATTTGAATGCCAATCGAAAGGGATTTTAATTACGAGTTCAAAAAGGTATGACATTTAAGATTCTGACCGTTTTTTCTCAAGTTACGCCAAAAATACTGATATTTTTGTGCAAAAAACTTGATTTTGATTTTTTGCGTTTTTTATAAGGGGTTTGGTCACAATTTTTTACAAAAAATTCAAAACAGTTAAAAGTTCCTTACTTGAATGCCAATCGATAGGGATTTTAATTACGAGCTCAAAAAGGTATGACATTTAAGATTCTGACCGTTTTTTCTCAAGTTACGCCAAAAATACTGATATTTTTGTTCAAAAAACTCGATTTTGATTTTTTGCGTTTTTTATAAGGGGTTTGGTCACAATTTTTTACAAAAAATTCAAAACGGTTAAAAGTTTCTTATTTGAATGCCAATCGAAAGGGATTTTAATTACGAGTTCAAAAAGGTATGACATTTAAGATTCTGACCGTTTTTTCTCAAGTTACGCCAAAAATACTGATATTTTTGTTCAAAAAACTCGATTTTGATTTTTTGCGTTTTTTATAAGGGGTTTGGTCACAATTTTTTACAAAAAATTAAAAAAGGTTAAAATTTCCAGATTTGAATACCAATCGGTTGGGATTTTAATAACGAGTTCAAAAAGGTGTGACATTTAAGATTCTGTCCGTTTTTTCTCATGTTACGCCAAAAATACTGATATTTTTGTGCAAAAAACTAGATTTTGATTTTTTGCGTTTTTTATAAGGGGTTTGGTCACAATTTTTTACAAAAAATTCAAAACGGTTAAAAGTTCCTTATTTGAATGGCAATCGATAGGGATTTTAATTACGAGTTCAAAAAGGTATGACATTTAACCCAAACCTTATTTAGATAAGTGTATCTTTAACAATTTGATGTCATATCATATCAGAACCTTCAACTTTGTGGCATAACCTCAAGTGCTCGACTGTTATTACAACCTCGAAGGAATACAAATGATTCGCTTTTCCGGGGAATGTCAACTGAAATCACAGGACCGCTCGGCACTCACCTGCATCTTCATGGGATCCGTGTTGACCTGACACATGTATTTGCCGGCATCCTCCATTTTGACGCTGCGTATGTTGAGCGTCCATGTGTTGTAGTCGTTGTGCTGCACCGATAATCGATCATTGTTGGTTATCACGTGCTCGTGAATGGCCAGAATTGCCTTGGCATCGGCCTTAATCCAGGCGACCTGATGGTGCCAGTTTTGCCAAATGGAAACGGGATGGGGGGAAAGTCGAGGGAAATCGAGGGAAATCGGGGAAATGGTAGTGGGGATAAAGGGATGACCATTGTTGTTGTTGAGTTGATGACAGCGTCGGTTTGAATGTGTGCGTTGTGAGTGAGTGAGTGAGTGTGTGAGTGAGTGTGTGAGTGAGTGTGTGTGTTGATGAAGACAACGGTTGGCCGTTGTTGCATGTCAAAGTGTTGTTTGTGTTTGTGTTCCAGGATATATGTGTTCGTGTGTGTGTGTGTGAGCGCCAGATGTTCGGAAATTGCAGTTTGATATCCACCCACAGGAAAAGTTTCGGGGTCATTATATTTAGTTAATGCCATTATGGGCAACATTCGCGCATTGTCACCATTCAGTCAGTGTTGTTGTTTGTTGTTGTTGTTGAATTACCCAAAAAGTTGTGGTTGTTCAATATTCGTATTGGTTGTTTATTTACCAAATTCGAAAGTTGTTGAATATTTGTGTTGTTCAATTTTCCAAAATGTGTTGATTGTTGAAAAATTGTTGAATATTTGTGTTGTTGATTTAAGCGATTTCCATAATTATTCGTTGAAGTCCGAAAATAGATAAAATCAGTTTGAAGTTTTGTTAGAATTTTTAGTGTTGGTGTATTGGAGTATTAAATTGTTGTTTATTTACAATTTTTTTTTACAATGTTGGGCATTTGGGTTTTGTTTGTGGGTTTATAGTTCGTTGTTGTATTGCGTTGGTGTAGCATTGTTATTGGTATTTTTGTTATTGTTGTTGGCATCGTCAGATGTCAGCGCAATTTGACGCCATTTCCATTTTGCACAGGAGCAGTGGCAAAGTTTTTGCAAGTTTTCGGTTGTTGGGTGGGTGGGTTGGTTTTGTTTTTTTTTTGCCGGTGGTTTTGCCATCGAGTGCAGATTGTTAGAGTCATTGTTGGTGGTGTTGTTATGGTCGGTAGATATGAAAGGGGATATTTCAAGTGCAATTAGTGGAATTGGGTTTGCGGTTTTCGGGTTTCAGCGTCCATCGTTGGCCATTTGGCGAATGGATTTCAGTGTTTTTTTTTCGTTTTTTTTTGTGGATATGGGTTTTAGTTTGTGTTTTGTGGAGAGAAGAAACATTCAACAATTAGTTAACATTTTGCGCTTATGCAATCGCCTCGTATTTCTTATTCAGTTCTAAATATATTTTCTTTTCCTTTTTTTTTTATTTTTTTCTTTTGAGTAACCAAAGAGCAAAGATAAAACAAACATACATACAACAGGAAGTAACGCTCACATGTGCAAGGCACACATACAGAGACAGTGGGACAGAGAGAGATAGAGAGAGTGGGGTAGAGAGAGACAGACAGAAACGAAGGGAAAGGAAACACAAGAGTCATGAATTATGGGTGCAGTTGGCGGTGCGTTGTGAAGCGGCTAATCAGTTGGCATTAACATCGCATGCACAATTAGAAAAAAGAGTGGATTAATGTTAAATGGAGAGAGAGAGAGTGAGTGAGAGGGGAGATGGGGTATGGGGTATGGGGTATGGGGGGATAGCGACTAAAAGGATGTAAAATGTAAATTTAAATGTATACGGTGCAGGCAGGCAAATGTTGCAACACTCACAATCCTCCCATCCCACTAATCCTAGCCCCTGCGCCACCTCCCTGCTCCTCTGCTCCGCTCCGCCTAGTTTTAATTAACATTATGATGTGCCGACTGAGCGCAGTCTACGGGTTTTAGCTAATAGGCTTAAGCGGCTTTGTGCGGACGAAACGAAAACGGGTTTCGCAAATCCGGAAAGTGAAACGGGGAACGGGTGGAACGGTGGAACGGTGGAAAAGGAACTAACGATAAAGTCGGATCGGTACACTCAGGAGAAAACTTGACAGATAGATGGCAGATTGGTACGAGTACGAGTACGAGTATTACGAGTATATGAATCATAATCAAACCTGTACGAATTTTTCCCATTTCCGAATGGTGTCTTCGCGGTTATGAATTCCCAAGTCATTATTCTGAGGAAGTAGCGTATATATATGGCTTTAAGAAGAAAGTTTTTAATTAACAGTTTTATTATTCAAGCCCATTCATTTGGTAACTGATTTAAATTTGGACTATCAATTTTATTATAATGGATTAATTTTGAAAATAAGGTCACCAAATAATTAGGGCTCTTTCTATATATAACATCTCATAATATCTCATTTATTCTGTTGATGATCTTACATTTATTATTATTATTTTCAGATGAGTGGTAATTTTAAATGAGCTGATTTTTTTTTTTTGATTCAACAACGTACATAAAATTCTTCAAACACTCGTTCTTGTAATGGAAATATTTAATCATTTTTAAAACTATATCAAAGAGCACATGAATTCCCAATTTATTTTCTGAAACTAGCAGTAAGCTAAAATAATAATTCATAATTTCTACCTCATAATTTATTTTTTTGTTCCTGCCTTCTGTAAATTTAAATTTAAATTTGAAAAATATTAACAAAATAACTTAGCACCTGAAAATAGTTTTGTAAAATAATTTAAAAAAAACGTTTTAAGTTTCTAAGGGAAATGTCTATCCATACTTATGCTCTGAGTGTATTACGTTAGTGCCTTAAGCCCCTTTTAAGTAGACAATTTTTTTCTGCGTACAAGAGAGCACGAAGTGCATATGAAAAATCCTTTTAGCTTTTTGAGCTGAATTCGTAGGGCTAGAAACTAAAATCCCCATGGCTTTGGCTCTTTTTCATCGCTGCTGATTGATATAACTTTTGACTAAAAAGTGATAAAATATTTTCCATTAGTCCTTTGTGATCCGCCAACGCGGCAGCCGTTTTGCAGGTTTATATTGTAGCGGGTCCGGCAATCCAATAAGCAGGAATGCCAATACAGCTGAGACCCAGACTCTGCATTCATTTTTTTCCGTTTCCATTTTATTTTTCTTCTTTTTTTTTGTATTGGAGTGTGTCAATAGCGGGCGGGGCCAAAAGGTGGGAGTTCAAAAATGTGGAGCGGGGTGATGGGTTATGAGCCCTCTTGGAAAATAAATACCCATGGACAGCAGCCAGGACGAACGTTTGATGTTGCAGCGCGACGGCGGCACTGGCGCTTTATTTATTTACTCAATAAATCAAATTTATTGAGTAATGCATGGATGGGATGGGGACATGGGATGGGGGATTTTTTGGGCGGTCGGGGATTTCAAACAAAGGCTCAAACGGATTGTGACGAAAAACAGGGAAACAAAGGGGAGGGGGCCAAAAAAAAAAAAAACAGAAAATCTGAGTGGAGAAGTGGAAATGTAAAACGGATTGTAAAAAATTTTCAAATGTAAATGCAAATAAAGCGAGCAAATGTCATAAAGTAAGTCTACAGTTACTACATGGACAACACGACTACATAAAGCACAACTCCACGCACACATTCGCACACACACTCACACAATCGCACACAAACACGCATATAGGATATATATATTTGTATATATATATATTGTATGTATACATAAATGGTGCAAAGTTTGTTTCGGTTTGAACTCGGTGCGCTTGAATTTATTTTACTGTATTTTACTAACCAAAAATAAAAACAGTAAAAGATGCCCAGAAAAGTGGGCTAAAAAACGAACCGAAAAGCGAGAAAGAAAGTACAAACAGAGGGACAGAGATAGAGATAGCGGCAGAGAATGAGTGCGACGGAGAGAGCAGCACGCAAATGGAAACAATGCCATGAATTTCGCATTGTTCGCATTTTTGTTGGCATCCTTGTTAAACAAATGGATGAGCAGCAGAAGTCGCGTTTCGCCAATTCATCCAAAGTTCCCTGTAAAAGGGATCTTTAATTATGCATAGTTGGCGAAGAGTGGATTGCATTCAACTGCATTAAATGCGACCATGGTCACACTGTGTTTTTAATTATCGTTCTTAAAGGGAAATATTAAAGTTACTGAATATAAGTGAAGTACCTATAAATAAATCGCCATTAATTGTTGCTCTGCTTAAAAACTGTTTGTATAGTTTGTATAAAAAAATTGAAAAGACCAACCAAAAGGGAAGAACTAATTGGGTTGCCAATTAAATGTTGGTAATTTATTTTTTGAGGGCATAGGATGTTCTTTAATGCTAGCTGTTATCCATTGCCTCGCAATTTATTTTATTAGGTTCAGAATAAAATATATGTTGGCATACAGCTATTGTTTAAATATTGTGACAAGGGGCACTACTTCTCTCTTTCTGTCGGTCCACAACAGCCATATTCTCTGCCGCTTTGCTTGGTTGTTTTTGTTTGATTGAAACATCGAAGGATTTATATGAAATGGCATTTTTATTTATGATGCCATTTCGTTGATTAACACTCTTTGATGCGCGACGCAAACAAGCAGAGAGGCAGAGACATAGACGGAGGGGAAATAAGGAGACACGGAGAGAAGTAGTAAGGACTGCCAAATACCCTTTACTTATGCGTATTTAAATCGGATCAAAAATGTAGCTAAAATGAATATTAAATGCATGCATTTTTTTTGAGACTTGGATTAAACTCAAGTTAACTTAAACTAAACCCCTGAATTCTCCTCCTCTGCAATTTTCGATGGATGGTTATGCTCTGATACTGTGGACATTGCACACACAAAAACACATTCAATAAAAGCATCGAAAAACTGAAACAAAATGAGTTAAACCGGACTGTTCTGTTGACGGTCACTTTTAAAGGTGTCCTCCAATTTCACTTCAATGTCGGCAATTAAATAAAAAACGCTTTGATAGCAGGTGTTTTTGTATGGATACTGAAAACTATCGAATAAATGACGGTTATTTTGCCCGATAAAAAGGAGCTTTAACGGATAATGCAGATTAACTCCATCTTATTCGGTGTATAGTAAATATCATAATGATATTTTTTTTGAGACTTTTTTAAGGGAAAATGTAACTTTTAAAAAATACCTATTTATGCATGCATTTAAAAGTAAAAGTTATCGATTAACGAAGGCATCAACTCTGCATCGCTTTGCATACCGCTTATGGATTTTTAATAATCCTATAAAATCCCATGTTGATCGCTTAGAACGAATGACTTTCGCGATGAAGGGATAACAGGGCTTTAAAGAGATTAAATCCTTGCCGATACAATGACTAAATTTGTTTTCATTGTTTACGCGATTCGATGCGACCTCGCACATACTTTCCACCCATGGGAGGTGCTGTATAATAGCTATTTTACATTTATTATTGTATTTTTTCTTCTCTCGTTTTTTAACGATTCACGATTGTTTATTGTTGTTAACAACAATCGCTTACAGTTGGTGGTTTATTGTGCGCTGCTCTTTTATCGCTTAAACTCTTTGGGACCCCGGATCCCCCGATCCCCCCGCACTCCCCGCATTCCGCGCTTTGTGAGTGTTATAAATTAAATGTGAGTGCTAATAATAATATAATACGATGATAAAAACAATAAGCTATGCATTTTTCGGTCTCGGTTTCGCATCGCACAAATTGTGCCATGTTTATTTAAATTTATTTTGATGCTGCCGCTCGATTCGTCGATGCGATGCGATGCGATTCGATTCGATTCGATTGAATCGATTCAATGCGATTGTTGTTATTTTCGCTACTGTTATTGTTAGGTCCTTTTGTCTCAGTTGTTGCATTCGCTGTTGCCGCTGCTTTTGTTGTTGCTGTGCATCGGGGCGTTTAATATGCAGAGTGCTCTATATACATACATACTTATTTTTTGTTGGTTTGTACTATATATATATAAATCGTAAATATTGAATGGTGCTATGGCTGTTATACTGGTAGTTAACTATAGATATGCGTATATAGGAATAGGTGCGCTTAACGGTTACATAATTGCGATAATTGTGGTGCAGTTGGGAACTCGTTATTGTTATTGGTGCCTTTTAGATTGGAAAATCGTTAAAACTGTATTAAGTTATTTGGATATTGTGCACTTGAAATGGCAAATGAAACGGAACGGAAGAGTCACAAAAATAAAGACTGAAAATAAAAGGAGGAAAATAAAAATTAAAACAAAACGAAACGGAAGTTGAAAATTCAACGCTGCGCTTGAAACCGATACATACCTTGACTGGGGCTGACGAACCGTCACCACTCACCCGATGACCCCCAAGGTTGTTCACAACGCACGTAAAGGTCGCGTCCCGACCTTGGGCGATGGTCACGTTCTCCAGCGGAATCACAAAGTCCGGCTCGAAGGCGCCCACTGAGGAGATTTTGTTCGAAACGGTAAGATCTTCATTTCAATTGACATTTCCATGAAGAGAAGACATTGATTGAACAATTAACACAATTTCGAACAAATTTACATATGCTATGTGCTAAGTGGCCGTGTGGGTGGTTTGTCTGTGTGTGTGTGTGTATGCACAGAGAAAAAAGTTATTATTAAGTTATATAATAATCAGCAACTAAATGGTTAAGCTATTAATACCACCATTAATGAAACGTCCAACAAAGGAAGGTACTGGGCACCAAACGATTTCTTTGGCGCCCCCGTAGGTACATTAAATTTTAATAAAAAGCTTACGCAAATTTTAAGAATTTTTAATATTTTAAATACATTTTCTGTTAAACCAATAAAAAAGCCAAATAAATGTTTTAAGATATTGATATTTTAATTATTGAGCTCAGAGTTTATTTTTGTAATATGGGTACTGTAAGGATAATATTATAATTATTATGAGAACCATGCCAAAAGTACACTCAGAAAAAAACGCATCCTAAATTTGAGCGCGATTTATACTTGATTTCGGATAGTATTTTTTGGGCTTGTTTTAAGAATGAGAATGTTGGACGTTCTTGAATTAAGAACAAAATTCAATAAGCATGACAAAACAAGAACGCTTTATCCTAAACCCAAGTATAATTTATTCTAAAAAAAATATTTTTTCTTGGTAAGCACAAACATTCTTAATGTGATAACTAAATGTACTTATTTTCAGAAAATAAGGTTTTGGTATTCTGTAAATAAGAATTAATTATTCTCATCAGTAGTATTAAAATTGAAAAATAAAAAGCATTTAGACAAGTACAATTTGTGCTTAAGGCAATGTTAAAACGTACTAATTAGTTTACTTAACGAGAACCAATACTGATTAAAATAAAATAGAATTGGACTAAAGTAGACAATATTAGTTCACAGAAATTTTATAATATAGGTACATATGTTTATAAAACACAAGTTTTTTAAATTTAAATTCATAGCTAAGAATTAAATTCTCAGAATAAGCCGATTTTGTGTTTAAATCGGGGAGAAAATAGGAAATTACGGAAATACGCTTTGATTTTTAAAACATTTACATAACGATCATAACGAGTGATATACCAATCGTGATATACCAGCTGTTGGGGCTTTTAGGGATAAATGGCCCTTTCAATTAGCCGCCTTGTATTCTTACTGACAATACGCAATATGGTCTTCAAAAACATATTCAATTGCAGTTTTATTTTTATTAAAGTTAAGAATTAAATTCTCAAAACAAGAACACGTTATACTTAAATTAAGTATGCAAATAAAAGTACTTATTTATGTTTTGGTCATGGCCGCGTAAGAGCGAGCGTGGCCGAGCTGTTAGGACGTCCGACTGTGGTGCGTGAGGTTGCGGGATCGAATCCTAGGAGAGGTATGTGATTTTAACAAAAATGTTTCGTATGTATAAAACACATTTTTATCTACAAATCTTTATACATTTATCAGTAATTTAGTGTAAGATTATACAAAATAAGTATTGTTAACTAATAAAACAACACTATGATTTATACTATTAGATTAAGAATATTTCATACTTCATTTGAGCATAACTTATACCTCATTTACAAGTAAATCGGATTAAATTTGTACAAATAATAATATTACCCCTCCACTTCAAAGCAATTTTCATCACATTTTTCAAATTGTCAAATGTTTTTTTTTATAATTTATACATTGTTTAAGTAGAATTTATACTTAATTTAAGTTTAATTAATTCTGGTTTGAAGAACATTTCATACTTAATTACGCCCGAAAATGTTCTCAAATTAAGAATGTCGGTTTAAGAATAAAATGTTCTTGAAATGAAAAAACAAGCCCATTTCGTACCTGTCGACCTTTCAAGACCATTTGGGCTTGAAACAAGCACAATGTGCTTGGTTTTTTTTCTGAGTGTAATATTACAATTTTTTCTTTGTAATGTATTTCTCTCTGTGTAGGTGCTTGTGTATTAGTGGGTAAGTGTGCATACCGAGCGGCCTGTCAACGAAAGGCAAATCAATAAGGTTAAGCTGAACGAGCCAGTTAGATCGATGTGGCACATCGATTTAACCGGTAAAATCAGGCAGGCAAAACGTGGTTAAAGCTGGAATATGGGTATATCGATTGCAGCCAAGTGGTGGTCAATTACCGACATTCCAGCCTTTCGATAGTGCAGGATTATCGTAATATGAATGAAAGCGAAGCGAAAACATTTATCGGCATTTGCCCAACGCCAGAAGAGCTCGTTAATTGGAGGCATCACATTATCCACTTACCAATGCAATTGCAGAGCAGCAGGAGTAGGAGCAATTGCCACCGAAAAGCAGGTCCACATCCACTTCCGCTTCCGGTTCCGGTTCCACTTCCGGTTCCAGATCCTCCCGATCCCGATGCAGATGGAATCTCGAGTTGAGCCAGCTTGGCTATTTGGCTGAGATTTGGATGAGATTCGGTACTATTCTGCTCTTGGCTACAGCTGATGTCGGCGATCCGCTCGCCGCTTTCCTTGACCACCAGCAAGTTCATCATAAGACTGTCCTGGCTTCCATTGGTATGCCTTTAGCGGTGTTTACTTTGAGATGCTGCAATGAAATATACATATTATCGATTAAGTAATAAACATTGCCCTGCCCCAAAAGGCCACCGATTAACTGCCATTAGCTGAACAAGCTGAAAGTCTGGCACTTTAAGCAGTCTTACTTATTTTTCTCTGCCAGTCTGTCTGTCAATTTGTCAAAATAAATAATCCAAATAAACACACATACATATTGCAGTGTTTGCCCTCGTATCTGGTGGCTTGTATCTGGTGACTGCATTATCTATTGACGTTGCAAGCCCACTGTGGCAAAAACAGAAAACTGGGGACTCGAAACTCGCAACTCGAAGGATTCCAGACGGCAAGCTGCCTCGCCTTTGTTTGGCGACGGCGACATTTTTATTGCCACGAAGGAGCAGCAGTTGCAGTTTTATCGACAAAGTGACAAGACAGTAAATAAAAGTTTCTAAAAAATATTAAAATGAATATTAACACCCAAAAAAATCGAAAGTGTTAACTCTCTAAAGCCTAGTACTCAGTACGACGAAAACTGCTAGCTAAGCATTGGAGTAAGCGAGAGGCAAATAGGTAGCTAAGGCCTTTAGCTGGGACTTTTTTCCATCGCGGTACTCAGTTCAGCTAAGGAAATGGTAAGGAAATACCAAAAAAATACTAAATTTAGCGGATGAATTCCGATGAACGCCTTTAGCCGCGGCCCAAAGAATAGAAAATTTAATCTGTGGGCCAATAACAAGTTATAAATGGAAAGAAAACCCCAAAAACCAATGGAAAACTGCTTGTATCGCCATGCCATCAGCAAATTTAAATCTTGCAACCCAGGTCGGCTCAACATTTTGTAATATTTTGAAATTTGCGCCAGTTGATGTTTGCTGTTTGTCGACAAACCCAGTAAGACCATGCTACAGGCATTGCGGATGAACTCCGAAAACTTCGGCCACACTAAAAGAATAATATTTTTCGACTAGTAAAACTCTTAGCCGAACTGAGTACTAGGCTTAAGCGTTGTATTAAAAATATACTAGATTAAGTAAAAAAAGTGATTTTGACCTAATACTAAATAATATAAATTCTATACTCAATAGTATTAATTTCATATTAAATATTAAAACCTTAAAATTTAATTTAATTTCTATACCGAAAGTTTTAATTTAATACTTTTAAAAGCATTAATTTTATACACATTTTATTAATGCAAATTTGACGCTCAATAGTGTATAGTTCAAGTAACGATAGTTTCATTCCAATGACTTTTTTTTGGGTGTAGTGAATTAAGTAAAGAAAGTTACGCGATAAATGGATAGTAGATATTTTTCTGTTTTATTCCTTTGCATATTCTCTATAGTCTCCCCAGAGCTGTTAGTATATTATAATTTCAGTAACAAGCTGTAGAAAGTCATATGCCGGTAGCTTGATAGAATTCGAGCTCCCTTTAGGAGTTTTTCATTATTTTCAGGACACATATTGGGATTTTTACTGGCACAAGACTAGAACCTTTCGCAAAAGGCAAGGGACAGAGGAGCGCAGGATACGAGGCCCGCACGTGCCGCTATTTACATTTGCACGTAATAAATTTAGAGAACGAAGGACGAAGGACGAGGGACTGGGAGTCGCAACAGGAAATGTGCCGGAAGTGCATATGCCGGCTGTCGTTTGCCCTCGTCCCCCGAAAAGGACGCGGACACGGACAGAGATACGGACAGAGATACGGACAGGGAAACGGACAGAGATACGGACAGCGATACGGACAGAGATACGGACAGGGGCCAACGTGTTGCATTCGGCAGCACTCTGCCTTTGCAGCGGCATATTTACATTGACGAAATTTAATGAGCTCACAAAAGCCGGGCCCAAATATTTGAGCTGCGATGGCTGGATCGAAGCCAGCACATTAGTGTGGGTACGTGTGCGAGTCCTTTTATTAGATACGTGTCCTATCTGTCGCCCATGTCCAATCCTAGGACCTCAGTACTTAGTCGCTTGGTCCTCAGTCCTTAGTCCTCCACCCCCTTTAATAATCATCCGATGTCGCCGATGCGGGCCTCTTTTGTGCACTTGGCACTCAAACACTTTTCACACTCTTCCCACACTTGCTGTTCCAGTTTCGTGGCTTAGATATGGATTTGTGGGATCTCCAGATAGATTGGTTTACATATACCCTAAACACTTTACCATAAGTGACACAGTTTTGCGCACCTGAACTGTCGAATATTTAACAATTAATCAATATTGTGTCTTGATTCTCCAGCCAACACATCTTAAAAGTCACATCAAATTATTGCAATTTATTTTAAAATAAAGATGAAATTGTTATTATGAAATTTACACAATTTTCGAATTTGCTGCTTTATCTAGAAGTAAATTTTTCCTAATTTGCTGGTAATTTAATATTATTTTAGCCAAGGAATCCAGTAAACATTGCCTTGCAAACAGATTTTAAGCCGTAGTTTCTGAAAGGCAAAAATCCATGGAGCAGAAAAGGCCAAGTGAAAAAAAAGGTAAATGAAATTTCAAAAAATAAATGCATATTGTGGCGAGTGCATTTACTCTTCGTTGCACTCTTGACAGCACAAATTGAATTACCGATGATAATATTATATTGATTTTGGGCCGCACACACACACAGAGAGAAGGTAAACAATATGGTTAAAAATTACTTTGTAACTGAGCAAATTGAGGGTTCAGCTCAGTTCGGTTCAGGCAGTTGCAATTTTATAAGGTCCAGGTGGATGTTGATTGGGGGAGAGGGGGGGATAGGGGGAGGTGCCTCCTCCATTCGGCCAATCTGAATTTTCCAGCCCTTTCGCCAGGCTTTTAATTGAAACAAAGTGCCATGGCTGAAACTCAATATTAGAGTAAATATGGACGGTTGGTTGGTGCCTTGAAATAATTTTCGGTGGGATTTTGGTACTGAGGGATCCCGGCTCAGGTGGCTTGATATAATTTCTGATTGTGCAGAAGGCGAACGGAAATTGCTGGGCTATTAATTGCTTCGCTTGCTGCCTAAGTGGCAGGCTCCTTTCGAGCTTTTTCCCCAGCAGCAAAATGTTTTCCTCTCGGCTTTTCTTCTTCTTTTTCGTTTTCTTCTGGCGAAACTTTAAGTAAATCAGTATGTGTTTTGGCCAAAAATGCCTCTGTGCTTTTGTTGCTGACATTTAAAATTACACACTTGGGAATGCCAAGTTTTGCTTCAAAGTAAACAGAATTAAGCACACAGAGTTTCGGGGGAGAATAGTGGGTGGATAGGGGGTGGGGGGCAAATGACAACTAGCCATCGACTGGCCATGGAACGTGCTCATTTTCCCACCCCTTTCGACCACCCACTTTCCGGGGGGCAAATGTGGTCGTTGTCATGGTCAGCAAAACTTACTTCTCGCGGCGCTTGTGAAAATGGAGCAGGAGACTTCTGGGGGCTAAAATGGGTTTTGGACACCACTGTACAAC
Source organism: Drosophila prostipennis (assembly GCA_037075205.1). Lineage (NCBI taxonomy): Eukaryota > Metazoa > Arthropoda > Insecta > Diptera > Drosophilidae > Drosophila > Drosophila prostipennis. Next base: position 75,829 of record JBAMCJ010005213.1, on the reverse strand, counting down.
TAGTATAACTGTATTTGCTTAACATCTCACAAACACACACACACACACGCGCTGAGAAACCCACAGGCCACACATATGATATACAAATATGCAGCTGATGGAACAACTAGTTGCTACCTCTTAATGTAAATTTTTATTTTAGTATATATTTATTTATTATTTAAAGAGTAAAATTATACAAATAATACAAGTTTTTTATTACAAAATAAAATGGTTCTAATAGTAGCTACATCCAAAAAAAAACTGGTTTAATAGTAACGAGTATTAACTCGCTGTGTTTAAAATATACTAGATGTGGTATATAATTGTGGTATTTATTTAATACTAAAGGCGGCGCTCTGTAGTTTTCACTTAATACTACTTCCATTTAAATATTATAAATTAATATTATTAAATTAAATACAAGTGCACTTGGTTAAGTAATAATTACTTGAGATTATAAAATTAAATAAAAAAAGAAATTATTATTCAAGTACAATTCTCTTAGGAAGGTTTTTATTAAATGGAAGTCTAGAAATCGAGTTGTAACTTATTATTAGCTGTGATTCAAGCCGAATACCTCGCACAATAATGCAGCAAACCGTTTGACTTGACCCACCCATTGTTTTGGCCCCTGCACACCCCTCGTTTTGTGGCCCGCCCCTAGAATGGAATGGAATGGAATGGTCCACATACACCTCGTGTTAGTCTGGGACTTTAGTGCTGATGCGACAGATTTCCGAGACACTGGGACATGTGGCAAAGTGTAAATGAGCAGTCCAGGCCAGAGCTTCTCGCCTCGTGTGGCCAGCGGCGCAATTGTCGCACCAGCAGGAATGGTAGGGGGGGGGGGGGGGTCCTCTAACCTCTACCCCTCTTTCACAGTCACAATCCAGCAACGCCCCACTGCCACACCCCCTTTGGGCTAGCTTTAGCTGGAAAATGCCTGAATATGCGTGAGTGTCAACTGGTCCACATCCACATGCACGAGAAAAATGCCAGCTCGTGTCATATTTTTATTTGCTGGCACAACCCCCTGGTTTTCCACCTACTTTTCCACCTACTTTTTCACCTCTTCAGTTCCATCCTTTGTTACTTGGGCCAGGCGATTCGAAGTGATCGCCACCCACAGCCTCTAATTGAGCGCTTTGGCTTTGGCTTTGGCTTTAGCTTCGGCTCCACCAACCTGACCTGGCGGTCATTGAGCCGGCCAAAAGGGGGATGGAGGAAGGGGGGTGATATGGCTGGACATTTGCCGTATTGGCCTGATCCTTAGTTATCCTTAGTTATGCTGTGTGTGCCGGCGCTCAAGTGGAAAAGTGCCTCCATCTGAGCAGCGCAGCAAATGGAAAAGGAAATCAGAATCGAAAAGCCAGATCTGGAGGATTGGTTCTCATGTTTGGAGGGCAGTTTGCAGCCTCAAATCGCTTTAATTGAGTCTCTAGGGCTGTGGGTTTTTATTTCCAGTTCCAGTTTCTTAATCTCCAACAGGCAGAGATTTTTAGAAATTTAATTGAAAGTCGGGAGAGTTTTTAAAGCTTTCTATTTAAGGCACTTTTTTATGGTAAATATAAAATTAATGGAAAATGGATTTCTATATTTTAGATTTTTTTGTTTTTTAAAAAGAATAACAAATCAATTAAATTAATTTATTCTAAGTTAGCTTTACGAACTCCTCTAACGATGCTGATAAAGAATAAATATGTTAAATATAAAATATACATATTATATATATATTAACACTTAAAGACTTAAAAGCATATTTAAACATTTTTTTGGGCTGGGAAGCTTGCGATTTTCTTATCTTCAACAGTCAGAGATTTTTAGAAATTTAATTGAAAGTCGGAAGAGTTTTTAAAGCTTTCTATTTAAGGCACTTTTATAATATAAAATTTCACATTTTTTGTTTTTTAAAAAGAATAAAAAATCAATTAAACTCGTCTAATGATTCTGATAAAGAATAAGTATATTAAATATATATTAAATATAATAATATTCACTCTCAAAAACTTAAAAGCATATTAAAGTGTTTTTTTTTTGACGATAAAGTATCGAAAATATCGATACTGCCAAATATCGATCATTTTCAAGCTCTACTGGGAAGCTGGCGGTATTTATGAGATTCCGATTGAAAATCTACAGCCGGAACGTCTCGTTAGACAACGGCAATAAGTCGAAAATCTCGAGTCACTTGGATGGCCACCCATGCTCATCACCCATCCGCCCCGTTGGCCCCCGGACTTTGGTCTCCAATCCGCAATCCACAATCCGTAATCCGTAATAAGCTCTATCAATAGCCGGCCAAGTCAATAAGCGACCGAGGAGCTAAGGCTCCTCAGCTCAGCGCAGGATTTCGGTTCAGTTCGGTTGAGTTGAGTGAAGGCAATTGCCGTCAAGTGCCAAATAAAGGCATAACTCGGCAGTCAGGACACGACATCCCCATTCGAGCTGCCCAAAAAGGATATGGCCACGAAGATGAGAGGCTAAAACAGGACAGGCCGAAACAGAAGATGGAGGAAGTAGGAAGAACTTGTAAATGGGCAAATAAAATGGAAATGAATATAATAAAGTCTCCGACGCGGAGCCTTCCGCTTTTCTTTGCCTAAGTGAAAAGCTGACAAGCAGCTTACGTAAATAATGTCAACGCAACAATAAAAATAATAAACGAATTAGCTGCTTATTCAAGGGCCATGACCCCCGAGGGTTCTAGCTGGAAAAGCTGGAGAATCGGGAAAAGCGGGAAAAGCGGGGAGAGCACTGAAAAGGCAAATCCCCCGGACAAACATTCAAATTGACTTTGCGACTCCGAGGGCGCTTGTTGGGTTTACAATTTCAAAGAGCAACCCCAACCCCGTCGACTTTGGCGACATTTGTAACTCTAGTCTATTTGTCTGCTGCTGCTGGATGGAAAATGCTGAACGGTGAACGGTGAATGGTGAATGGTAAATGGAAAGCGGAAAAGCGGCGACGGGCACAAGGACGTTAAGATGTTTATGGCTTGTCAAGGATTATTGTTATCACCAGCTAGCCAGGTATGCAAACAAACGACTTTGGCCCCCCCGAAAAAGGGCAGCAAAAAAAGCGTAGAAGCTGCTTTTCCCAGCTTTCCACGCTCTCTGTCATGTAATTGCCGTGTAACAGAGATGGCAAAACCGAGACCGAGACCGAGAACCCAGCGACCATCATCAGACAGCCAGGAAGTGCGACTTTGGGTGGGGGATGCGGAATTAGGGGTGCTCTGTCTGTCTGGCCGGAGCCACAGCTTCAGTTTTAATCTTTGCCCAAGTCAAGCCAACAAAAACGAAAACGAAAGCCCAAAAAAAGTATGGAAAATGTAAAATGTTATTAGAGCTGCGAAAATGAGAGTTGTGAAAAGGGGTAGCCCAAGGTAGCTTTGATTTTATTTCACTTCTTGCAAAGGTGTAAAATAAATAATGAAATGGTCTGCCTTAAAGTAAAACTCAATTAGAAAAAAGAGGTAATTGTTTGTTTTTGGAATATAAATTAAAATAAATGAAAACAAAGAAATCTAATATGAAAATAAATATGAAAACCACTAAATCGCAAAAAGACAAATCAATTATTTAATTTTCAAAAATATTTTGTCCATCTAAAATTATTTTTCTTGCAGAAAATTTTTTAAAATTAATTATGTTGTTTTTTTTAAAAGTTTTGGTTTGGCCACTTGCAAAATAAAAACGAATTCGACAAAGTTACTCGAAGGTAAAAATCAAGACAGATATGTATAATTATTTGAATTTATTCTAAAATAAATATTAAGTGGAAAACCTTGTATTTATAGTTTTAACATCCAAAATATTAATTGGTAGTGTCTATATTTTCGGTGAATAATAACTAGGGTTTATAATAAAATAAATAATAAGTGGAAAACATTGCATTTATAATTTTAAATAATTACTTGGATTTATTCTAAAATAACTAATAATTGGAAGTTCTTATATTTATCTATTCAACAACTAAATATTTTATAAGTAGTGCCAATATTTCTCAAAAACCAAGCAAATGAAACTACTTGTACTAATGCTTTTTTAGCATCTAAATATTTTAAAAATACAGTCTATAAATTCGACAAATGCCCATTTCATCCTAATGAAAAGCGGTAATCAGAGGGTCTAATAGTTGTCCGCCGGAAAGGGAATTTATGAGCAGCACACTTCGCTTAGCTTTTGGCCATTTTCGGCTTCCGCCGAGTGCGAGTGGAGCAGATGGAGATGGAGCAGATGGAGCAAGCCAAGTCCGAGTTCAAAATGGAGCCGGGGCATCGGAAAGCTGCCAAGTCATGAACTGTGACAAAAGGATTACAAGGGAGATTGCGACTGGGGAGCTGCTGGCTGAGCTGCTTTCGTGGCTCTGGCCAGTGCAGTTTATAGGCTAAATGAGATTAATTCCGAGATTAAGCTGGACCACAACAATGGCTGCCGCCGTTAGGTGGATGTCCTTTCGCAGGACACACTCTCTACTGTATACTGTATAATGTATACTGTATACTGTATACCTTTCAATTCATTCGCTCCCTCGCTCGCCTGTCGATTTAGTCAACGTGCAAATTTATTAGATTAACAGCAAATATCAAATAGGAAATTAACTGTCGTCTGGACACCAAATGGGGTGTGATTGGGATTGGGGATGGTTTTGTTGATGGTAAGGGTGTGGGTCATCGACTGGTTGGTTATCCACCTGTCTCGCACACACACTCAAACGCCTGTCACTCTGCGGTTGATGTTTGTCTGTCTGTGTTTTTCTTTTCCCACCGTTGACATGCTGAAATCTGTTCTGTTTTGTGGGTCGTCGCATGAATTTCGTTATTTCAGCACTTTGTTTACTTTCGCCTGTTTTGTCCATCAAAAAGTGTTGCAATTGGCCAAGGGGAAAAGTGTTGCCTACTTCTCAGGGCGCATATTTCTCGGTGAATGATTTAATTAATTGTGATTAGTATCGGTTTTAAGGACTGAATTATTTATGCTTTGCCATAAATGCATAGATCTTAAGATCTATAAATATAATTTTATAAAATAAAATCTAAAGTTGAGCGTTTTTCGAGGTTTTTTCTTGAATATTCATTTTTATTAACAGAGAAAATTAAGATTTTTAACCAGCCAATTTCCTTTGTAACTTAAATAAATAAATAATAATTAATGGAAATTATTTTCATATTTTTATGTTTTAAATATAGTTTTTCATATAAAATATTTAATAGGCAGTGTTATTTGGATTTTATCTAAAAACCACTTAAAAGAAAGTACTTATATTTATGCTTTTAACATCTATGTAAATAAATAAATAAATTTATTTATTTTTTTTTACAAATGAAAATGTATTTTAACCACCAAATTCTGTTTATAACTTGATATACTAACGTATATGCATGTTTTAAATATAATATGCATGATTTGCAATATTATTATCATAACCATCTATCTGTTTTGAGCACCACAAGCTAGGGAACTTAGTACATTAGATAGATCCCTTTTTAGAGCGTGGTGGTCTGTAGTGGAAAATGACATTTACCGAAGTGGGAATGTATTTTCGTGGTGACAGGCTGTGAATGCCAACAATTTGCAACCCTTTTGTGTGTCGACTTCAAGTCCATCAACCAGGAGATGCCAGCAGCAGCAGCAGCAGGAGCGATACAAACAAACGTAGTTCGTATGAGCAATGGTGCGACCAAGTGACAACTGCCAGGGCCAAAAGGGGGGTCACAAAAGGGGTCGCAAAAGGGGTCAACTGGGCTAACCACTTGGGGCATGCGGATGTGTATTAAATGCTACAAATAGCTGAATCCCATTCAATAGAGAGGAAAAGGCTGAGGTCAACTCTACAAATGGCAAGCAAAACATGACTCGCTGACTTGTTGCTGTGTGGGTGTAACCCATGGCTGTGTTTGTGTGCTGGGTGTCTGGGTGTGTGTGCGTGTGTGTGCTTGTGTGTTTGCAATGCAATGAGTCAACGTCGCAAAGACACATCCTTTTTCATGTTGGAGAAAGAGAACGACTATTGGCAAGGGATACCTGAAAGGCAGAGGAAAGCTGGGTGGAAACCAAAGTCGGCTATATGCATATGTGAGCGTTTGCACTGAGGAAAAATGCGGAAATAACTTTTTAAATTTAAAAAATAATACATAGGCGACTTTCGATTTTTTTGTACTTAGTAAATATTTTAAGTGCACTTTTTCAAGAAATTTAAACAGAGAAAAAGAGCAGAATTAGTTCATATTCATTCTATAAAAATTTAAAGATCATCCTAAAGTCATAGAAAAATGTTTTAAAAATAATACAGGTGATTTTCCATTTTTTGTGTTTAATAAATATTAAAAGTGAATTTTTTAAAGAAATTTGCACAGAGATAAAAATCAGAAATAGCTATCATTTGTTCTATATAATTTTAAATATTATTTTTAAGTAATAAAAAAAAATTATAAAAAAAAATACATCAAAGATTTTCGGTTTTTTCCCATTGAGTAAACCAATTTTTCTAGAAATTTAATTTTTCCCCCAACTTATTTTCCAGTGTGTTTGCCTTGAAGGGTGGGGCGTGGTGGAGGGGCGTGTCCCTGCATGTCCCAATTTTGTCAGTTGAAAAGGGTTCAGACAAATTTTTAAATTAATGACAAAACGAGCACCGCGAGACAAAAGTGGTTCGGGGATGTGTGATGGGGAAGAATTTCGCTTTTGCACCGCACCGCAGTTTGTTTGCCGATGGAAAATCGTTTTAATTAAATTTCGTGGCCAGTTGGCAATGCCAGCGAACAACAACAACGACAACAACAACAACAACAGCAGAATAATAGCAACAAAAGCAATGAACTTGCAATTGCCAGTAGAATTTACTCCATATTATTTATAAACACCGCTGCGGAATTGTTCGGACCCCTTTTGTTGTTTGCCAAAGGCAAAAGGCAAATGAAAATGGCCAATTGATTTGAGACCTCATTTCGCAATAAATACTGCCGACCATCGACTGCCGAATCAATCAAAGCTAAATTCCTTTCATGGCCGCCGCTCAGTTAATCAACATTATAATTTTCCTTTGTCGCTTTTAAAGAGCCCGCAAAGAGGCCGTAAGTTTCGATATTAATTTCGTTTTAATCGGCTTTAATTATGGCCGAGCCATGATGTGTGTGCAAATATTTGGAAATCGAGGAAGAGAGAGTGTGAAATATCTTGGGAAGCCAAAACAGCCGAAGGGCTTATTATACCATTAACTGAGAAGCCACAGTCTAACTTCAGCTTAAAGCCCCATACTTCAATCAAGGCCGAAAATTCTTGGTAAATATTATATATATATGGGCGGTTCTTTTACAAACCGAACGGATTTGGCCAAAAATATTTTTTCACATTTTTGATTTGCCTGAAACTTTTTTTACGTATACTATTCGGAAAATAAGTAAACACGTGTATCAGGATTTCGCCGAAAAAAAATTATTTTTTTTTTTAGAATTTTTTTTAGTTTGCCAAAAAACGTTAATTTTGAAAAAGTACCCTCTCATTGAAAATCTGTATCTCCGGTTATAGTAATCCGATTGACTTCGTGTCTTTTGCATTAATTCCACTTAAACCTCTTCTTAAAAAAAAAAAATTTTAAAAAAAAATGAGTTTTTAATTTCTTAAAAATAAAAACAAATTAAGATTTTAAAAAATTTTTTTAACGAGTTCCCCACAAAAAAAAAATTTTTTTTTTAGTTTAACATATGCGCCATATTGTTAGTTACAATCGGTTTTTTCCAAAAAGGTGGAGCCATGTTTAGTTTTTAAAATATCGAATTTGTTTTAACAAGGCCTCGGCTTTTTTCTATGTAAAAACGTCGCAGCAAGTAGGGCTACTCTTTTATTCTTGTCGGATCCTTATGGAATTCATGTTTTCTCATCGTTTACTAGTCCTTTAACAATTTTTAATGATTAAAACTTAAGTTTTAAGTGTTTTGACAATTTCTAAATGACAAAAAAAAAAGTAATTTTTTAATCTATAAAAAAACCACAACTATTTATTTAACCCTCCATTTCATAAACAATAATTTAAAAATTTTTTTATTTATTATTTTTTTGTATGATGTAATTATTTTAACTTTTTTAAATATTTTTTTTTAATTTTTAAAAAAAATTTATTTAATAAAAATAAAAAATTATTAAATTGAATAAAAAATTTTTTTTTTAACTTGTATTTTATCTAACACATTTAAATAATTATTTTTTAATATTTTATTATTTAATGGAAGGTTAAATAAATAATTGTGTTTTTTTTATAGATTAAAAAATTACTTTTTTTTTTTGTCATTTAGAAATTGTCAAAACACTTAAAACTTAAGTTTTAATCATTAAAAATTGTTAAAGGACTAGTAAACGATGAGAAAACATGAATTCCATAAGGATCCGACAAGAATAAAAGAGTAGCCCTACTTGCTGCGACGTTTTTACATAGAAAAAAGCCGAGGCCTTGTTAAAACAAATTCGATATTTTAAAAACTAAACATGGCTCCACCTTTTTGGAAAAAACCGATTGTAACTAACAATATGGCGCATATGTTAAACTAAAAAAAAATTTTTTTTTTGTGGGGAACTCGTTAAAAAAATTTTTTAAAATCTTAATTTGTTTTTATTTTTAAGAAATTAAAAACTCATTTTTTTTTAAAATTTTTTTTTTTTAAGAAGAGGTTTAAGTGGAATTAATGCAAAAGACACGAAGTCAATCGGATTACTATAACCGGAGATACAGATTTTCAATGAGAGGGTACTTTTTCAAAATTAACGTTTTTTGGCAAACTAAAAAAAATTCTAAAAAAAAAAATAATTTTTTTTCGGCCAAATCCTGATACACGTGTTTACTTATTTTCCGAATAGTACACGGAAAAAAAGTTTCAGGCAAATCAAAAATGTGACCCAAGAAAAGGTGTTCGGTTTGTAAAAGAACCGCCCATATACATAAGTAGACCTGCACACACGATTGTACATTCTTAACACACTTAATATGCGACTGCTGCCACACACATTAAGTTGTTCGCCGTCTTGTTTCGGCTTTTATTGTTGATATTTAAATGAATATTTGCGTCGACATTTTTGTCTGCCAGCGAGAGTCTAATCAAAATTCAAGTGGCCTTCCTCCCAAAGTCCCCAACCGTAGGTACTTCATGCTTTATTTGCCCTTTGGCCCGATGCAAATGTTGTGTAAATGATCTCTGCTCAACTCGCTTATTGCAGCTACACATGCGAAAAGGGGGGAAAGTGGGGAAAGTGGAGAGAGTGGGGAGAGCGGCGTGCAAGGCCGTCGGAAAATAGCTGAAAGTGGGTGGGAAAATGTGGAAAACGTCGATTGGCTCTTGTCTTTAGCTTTTTGTTTCGGTTCTTTCTAAAAGGGTTTATTTTTTAGTTTATCTAGAGTTTTTGGCTGAGTATGAGTATGGTATTTTATAATATTTTAAGTTTATTTTATTTATTATTTATTTTAACTGTTCATATTTTAAGGGTTCTTATATTGTCTATGATTTATTATTATTATTATTATTAAGTTTTTGGCTAAAATTTCCATGGCTTATACCGAATATTTATGGTATTTTAAAATATTTGAAATTTATTATTTATTTTAATTGTTTATAATTTAAGGAATAATAATTCTGATATTTACCTACTAAAATTTAAATTGATTTTTTGACTAAAATTACCATATTTGAAATTTATTTTAATTGTTTGAAATTTAAATCTGATATTTACTATAATTTATATTGAAAATGTTATAATTATTATGGTATTTTGAAATATTTGTAATTTATTTTATTGATTTTTTATTTTAATTGTTTATTATTTAAGGGCTTTGATATTAACTATAATTATTATTGAGTGTTTGGAGTGTTTAAAATTCCATGGGTTATAACCGAATAATTATGGTATTTTAATTATGATTTAATAATTGAAGGGCTAATAAATCTGATATTTACCACAGACTTCTAGCTTGTTTATCAAGTATATTTCTTTTAATTTTTTTAATGGCCAATTATTATTATTTTGAATAATATTTGCGTTCTCCGCTGCTTTTTTTATTACTTTCTTTCCTTTTCCATTGTACGTGTGCACTTGATCCTTCCAATTATTATTCTGCTGCAGATAAAATTGTCTTTCATTTTCCTGGAAGTTTTTGCCCTCTGCTTCTTGGTTTTCCTCCCCCCCCCCCCCCCCCCTCAGACTCCCTTTGCCAATTACCTGTTGTTGTCTTGCTGGCTAATTTCTGTTGTCAAATTGCCCCCGCATTGCCCAACCCCTCACAGCCCTCACACCCCCTGAACAACATTACGCATACGCAGCGTGGTCCGCTGGGGGGGAAAGCTTTCGCCATTTCGCCGGTTTTGTTGCAGTGGCATTATTTTTTTCACTTAAAGGAACTGCAACCATTGCGCTCTGGCATTTCCTCTCAATTGTTTGTGCAATTTTCTTTTTATGTATGGAAAATATTTCTTTTATTGTGTTGCTGCCGCTGTTGTTTGCCTTTTGTTAATGTGCAAGTGCTGGTTGTTTGTGGTTTGCTTTGTTATCCATCCGAGCTTCGAGCTTAACCCTTTGCTGCCCCCTGCTACCCGCACCCCAGAAAGCCACACATGTGTACCAATTTCGCCACTGATGCGTTTTTAATTGTGTTTATTTCCGCTTCGCTGTGACACGTCATTTATTAGACCACAAAAAAGCTAGCAAAAGCCAAAGCAAAAGCAAAAAGCTAGCTACTTTAAGAACTGCTATAAATCTTCACTGGTTTTTCGATCAATCTTGGGGTTAAATATTGCAGCCTGATTTATTCGCTGACATTTTGCATTACCAGAGCCAATCCCCCTGCTTTTTGCCGATTTTTCCGAACCGAACAAAAAACAAGACAAGCAAATAAGTTTATTTATAACAGCGAAACCGGAAAATTTCGTCCTTTGTCTGCCAATATCTTTTGTTTTTTCCTCATAATTACTGTCCGAAATTTTCCCTTTGTTTTCGGTTCGGGGCCTTTGGAAAGTAAAAATCTTTGAAAATCCGATTGCCGACTTTAATGTTGATTTGTTTTTAATGCCTGCCAGAGATGCATTGCTAATTGCAGGCAACATGAACAGCCACTTTTCCCCGAAATGAAATGCAATTGCAATGGCCACGTCATCGGTCATCGGTCTTCCGCGGGATCGCTCGGTCATATCCTATTTCCAAATAATTAGCGCCGATTGAATGCCCCAGGTAGCCCGTCAATTTGTTCCGCTGCAGAAGGGGCGTCGATGCTTTTGGAATTTCCGAATATTTCCTCGGGGTCCTTCGGTTCGGACAGGAAAATTCGAGCTTAACAATACCTGCCACAATCAGCAGTTGGTTCACCTTCGACAGCAGCGGCCATTAAATAGCTGATATGGTGTTTGCAGTTTGAATTTTAATTTTAAAATATTTTAAAAAATATTTTAAAAAGATTTATCAAGCTCAAATTTACTCAGTAATAATTTAGCCAAGTAATTGGGTAAACAGGGCCAAGAAAAAATCATTCGCACATTTATCAAACATATTCCGTGTGAATGGAATCAAGGTGCAATAAATAAAGACGACGCATTTAATTTGAAACTCGTTGCGAAATACGAGTAATATTTCAATTTTCCCCAGATGCAAAGACAGACCCCCTTAAACCCCCCTTAAGCAGCCTGCTAACGACGCCCCTGCCTGCCGGGCATTATGGAGCGTTAGTTAATTAACCAGCAGAAGAAGGACGTGGCAGTTGCAGCCAAAAGGGAGTTGTCAAGGAGCCAAGATTTCGGTTAACCAAATTGAAATGCACAGGGTTCGAGTCAAATTCCAAATTATAATTCTAATTGAAGGGCCATGGCTTTTGTGTTGACCCGAATGGCCAAAACAGTCAACAGTTTGTGGGAGATTTTAAAGGAATTTTAAGGCCGAATAAACTGGGAAATTATCATTTAAAAAATGAGTTTAGGTAAAAAATAAAAAGAAAAGAAATAAAGATAAAATTAAAAATAATCCAGGTCAATCTTTCTTCCTTAAACTTCATTAAAAAAATAACACAACAAAATAATATTTAAGTTAAATTGTTAACTTTAGCGCTAGGAAGATAAATAAATAATAAAAAAAAGATTTAAAAAATGGGAAAAGGTGTGAAATTTAATGAATATTTAAATACAATGCAAAAATTATTATGTACTTAAATCAGGGCTGCCATTTCTAGCCTTTTTCAGGACAGATCCATTATTATTTATATAGATCTAGCCAGAAAAGCTCCATCAAACTTTATTTTCCGGAAATCTGTCCCTATATCATGTCTTCTGTATTTTAAAAAATATTGTATTCGGTTGTTTTTGGTTTTTATTTAACATCTGTTCTTTTTTTGTCGGCAGCACTGACTTAAATAAATATTTTTAAAATACTAAAGCAACCATAAAGCAATTCTTATAAAACTACATATAAATTTCTTTCTGTGCACTGCGGGGAGGGGAGGATCTCTTCCGAAAATGGCCAGATTTTCGTTGGCCGCAGAAAGCCCTTTCATTTGGCTCTTTGCTCTTTTTGTGCGACACTGCATACATTGTACACACTTCATTATTTAATATAAAATGCAGCCTCACACGCACACCCCCGCGCACAAAGGAAGACAATTGCTGTGCGAGGCGAATGGCGAATGAGTAAAAACGTTATTTAATTAATTAATTTTCATTAAAAACACGACAAAATGCGACGGCAAATGGGCAGGGAGGGGGGGGAGGACACTACAGCTCGGTACATTTAAGGACGAGCAGATGCTCCTCCCTTGTCCTGTCAGTCTGGCTGTCATTTACAATTTTAATCTCGCCGTGCAGCAGTTTAGCTTAAGTTCGGGACGTCGGGATAATGAGCGGCCGGGTCCGCGCATAAGGATAATGGAGCCTGCAGAGGAACAGGACACCACCATCCACCTGTAATTAAAGAATCGCGTATGCAGCCAGCTCTTCACTTGAGCTGGCCGAATAAGGAGCGCCGGCCAAGTTGGGCTCACAAATTTCATGGCTAATAAATCACTTTTAATATTAATAAAACATAAATCACGGCCAACTTAAAACTTGGCCTGCTACCTGGGCTACTGCTGCAGTCTCATTTTGGCGCCTTTTGTTCGATGGCAAAAAGTTTTGAAGAAGCTCCCCACCCCTTGCTCCGCCCCCCGCCCACCGAAAAGGTTACCCAAGAATGTGCCAAGGCGGTGGTGGTGGAGGAAGCCGAAGGATAAGCCCGGGATCGGATGAGCTTAAAGTTCAGGTGGGTTGAATTGGTTCAGGTAAATCAAAAACTGCGACGAAGAATAAATAATATATCATCCGGTTTCAGGCAAAACATATTTGAAATGGCTAAAAAAAAACGTACAACAAAATATTATAATAATTATAGTTTTAAAAACAAAATATATTAAAAAAAAATATTTCGTAAATAAAAAAAAATAAATTCTACAGTTTCCAAAATTAAAAAATAACAACCAAAAAATAACAACCATCACAATAAATTCTATTCTAAGTGATTTTAAAAATAAATTTCCCAAATATTTTGTATTTCTTAGAGACCGTTTATAATAAGTTACTTAGATGCCCTTCCTTAGATTTGCTTTTCGTTTTCTACTATTGGAAAATTTCCTTTCCTAGCAAAGGGTATTATAATTTCAGTCAGAAGTTTTTAACCCAGCGAAAGAGATATTTCCGACCCTATAAAGGTGTTTTGTAGATCGAGCAACGATCGTCCGATAGTCCGTCTTTTTCTATAAAAACTAGTCTCTCAGTTTTAAAACTTCTTATTTGCTTATGTAGCTTCCAAAAGAGTGATCGAAAGATTTATAGAAATACAAATTATAGCTTCGTTGTATTTTATCATATAATATTATCGCTGATCTCTAAATTTTGAAAAGAAAGAATCACCTTTACATTTTTAACGATTTAAAATACAAGTTTTTAAAAATCTTGATTAACAATTTTAACAGCTTCAAGGGTATATCAACTTTGGTTTTCCGAAAAATAAGTTATTTCCTGGTCATTTGTATTTTTTAAAATTGAAAATATGTTGGAAAATAAAATCTATAGAGTTAGATCTGAGCTATTTGGTAGTAGCAATACCGACTCTAGAAGACATCTTAATTTAAGAATGAATTGTTATTGGCATTAAACTAAGTAAGACAGAAAAGTCTTCACCTTATATAAAGTCCGATCTAAGACATAATTTTGATATCTTTTGCGAATCTTACGGATCGAAATTATCACTACACACAGCTCATTGTAAAGGTGCACATTTGTTGTTCTGATAAACTTCGCTGTTTGATTCAGTGATTTTAAACTTGGATCAACAGCTTCCAAAAATCCTTACAAAATTTCCAAACAACGGTTAACATTTCTCAGCTCAACAACGAATTGGCAAACATGAAATTCGGCACTCAAAGGTAAAGGAAATTATTTTAGGGAATAACCAATTGGAAAATAAACTGCCTAATTCACTGAAAACAAGAAATAAAAGCAGGAGCGATTCGCAGCGATCAAAGGACAAAGGTTCCTAACGACTGACTGAAGATGCACAAATCTCAACAAAGAAAGCAGGAACTACACACAAATGCAATGAACTGAATGGGAATTCACTCATGAGCAGCCAAAGGAATTGGCAAAGAAACAACTCGATTGGTGTAAAAATTGTTTGAATGACTGTGAATGGCATGAGAATGCTAACATACCGATAATGCAATTGACAACTGAGTGGGCAAGCGTATGTGATTGAATGATTGACGGCGGCGATCGACGGGTAACGGAATGATTGAGTGGGGGATTGACGTCACATTACGAGCACAGCCACAACTCACAGTGAATTTTCAGCGGAAAACTATTTAGTTTCAGTTTTTAGAATTACCTTTTTTTCGAAAAAGAAACCAGATAAGAGACGAAACGGCTCCAAAGCACTCGAACACTCGAAAAAAACTTGGAAAATAATCAACCAACACTGGGCAAAAAAAAACTCTTATTTTCTTCGTCGATTTTCCGAGTAAATTAGCTAGAGTGTAACCTTTATCACTGGCTGTCACTGCGCGCAGCTTGAAAAGCGTTTTCGAAACTCTAGAATTCTGAACTCGGCACCAAGTCCCTCTGCTATTCGTAACTCGTGTCTCGAATCCACTGGACTGAGCTGAACCGACGCGCTAGGAAGTTGCCCGAGCACTGAACCTGTCGCGCCAAGCGCGTTTCGCATTGGGCCGACCTAGCGCAACGTGCTCGTCCTTCGGCAGCACTGGCGTCCCGACATCCCGACTCCCCATTTTCCCGATTTCCCGCTTTTCCCGATCCAACCGACATCCCGACGTCCTGCGGAGTCCCGTGTGCCGAGTGCCGGCCGAAGGACAACTCGTGCGGCCGACGGCAAAGCGTCCTTTGGCAACATGTTGCCAGCAACATGATGCAGCTGATAAATTGCCTCAACCTGAAGTGCAGCGATGTAGCTAATAGATTCTTGGCCCTGCCTCACTGATAGGCTTCTCTTTTTTTTGGTATATTACTTATATTTGCATCTCAGTTAACTAGAGGAAGTTAAGTAAAAGACAGAACGCCTGTCAAATACACAGCCAAAGTAGCTCGATGAAGTACTAATTTGTGTACTTGTCATTCTAAACTAATTTGATTGAATGAGGTTTCTGTGCTCCATTTTAAATAAATGATAACAAATAAGGGAAAGCATTAATCTGAGTTGCACAAGATATTTTGGTCGGAATTTATATTGATGTACATAAGTATTCAGCCCTAAGAGATTTATTTCTGCCCAAAAAAATATGGAAATTAAAATAAATGAGAACAAATAAGAAAAAGCTCTAATCTGAGATGCCCAAGATATTTTGGTCGGAATTTATATTGATGTACATAAGTATTCAGCGCTAAGAGATTTTTTCTGCCAAAAAAAATATGTGAATTTAAATAAATGATAACAAATAAGGGAAAGCATTTATCTGAAATGTCCATGATATTTTGGTCGAAATTTATATTGATGTACGTTAGTATTCAGTAAATATATGTATGTTAGTATTCAGGGCTGAGAGGTTTTTTTTCTGCCAAAAAAAATTGGAAATATAAATAAATAATAGCAAATAAGGGAAAACATTAATCTGAGATGCCCAAGATATTTTGGTCGGAATTTATATTGATGTACGTTAGTATTCAGCGCTAAGAGATTTTTTTCTGCCAAAAAAAAAATGAAGGAATTCAATCGAATTATACGTAAAGCCCTCAAAAAATTAGAGCAAGATGTTAGAAATAACACGGGAAATTATGTTGATCGCTAGAAACTAGTTTCCCTTCCATTTTTTAGCTGAGATGTCCTTTATGTTTAAGATTCCTCCATCCCAGAATATAATTAAGATTGCAGGCGGCGAGGAGCGTTAAATAACTTAAATAACTGCGGCTTTTGCAATCAAAGTCACTTTGTCGGCGCTCTTCTTCGTTGTGGAAAATTCACTTACCAGGTGCTTAAAGAAGGACCTCTTCCCTTTCCGCTTTCCTCCCCACCCACACATCACTTAGGCAAATCAAGGAGACCAATAAAGGCAAAAAGGCGGCAACACTTAGGCAGCCAGCTCGCGATGAGAGCGAGAGTCCTGGCAGGATCTCCTGCCTATCATAAGTCCTCGCCCCACATGTGTGGCCGCCAGGTGGGTGGGCAAAGGTGAGCTGGGTAAAAGCACTTTTGCGCTTGTTTTAATGAAATTCAATGCGTCGTCGGCGGCGGCAGCTTTTGCGACGTCGACAAACCTTTTCTCCAAATGAACACGAAAATGTTCATCAATGTCTGAGGGGGGCGAAGGGGGCGAAGGGGGCGAAGGGGGTGAAAGGGGTCTTACACCCGAAAGTAACCAAAGAAACCCACTTTCATGCTTCATAAGTAAATTCATTTCGTCCCGCGGCCCGCAGCTTGAGCTTAATGAAATGTCATCAACTTTGAGGTGTTTATTGCGCTGACAACCCAGGGGAGGTATTTGCATCAGCGGTGTGAGCGTGAGTCAAATCAAATGGCTCACTCACGATTCAGGCACGATTTAAGCCAGATTCCTAGCCCCACAATTCACGCACTCATCTCGAGGAAACGTGTTAATACATCACAGGGGGTTGGGGGGTTGGAGAACCAACCCTTTGAGCGCAGGAAGACGAGCCCAAAACTGAGCCCAAAAGTAATCTTTGAGTCTTACTGTCAACCAAAGGTGTGTGTGCTAAGCAGGAAAAACATTTTCATGTATCATAAATTGTCTAACACTTAAAAAGTGATTACGTCTGCGTGTTCCACCCTTGCACCCCCCCTTTTCCCTCCCCTTTCCTTCCGGAGGACCTTTCGCCAGAGCAATCCAATCGAGAACATCAATTTATAGAGTTGCCAACGGAGGAGCTTAGCACTTTAGATAAACAATTTTGTGCAAGTTGTTAACTTTTACGATGACTCATTAATTTTGTAGATTTTCACTCGTAGTTTGAATGGATAGATGGGGGTTGGAGTCTGCTTTCTGCTGAATTGTTGTTTGACAAAAGTTGTTTGTCGATTTTAATGATGTGACACTAAATACTTGTCGAGGGCCCAGGTTCATCCCCCCCCACACCTTCCATCCCATTCTGATTGTGATTACGCCGGAACTTTGGCATAACAAAGCCTTCGGGTTCCTGTTTCCACAAATCCGCAATGCATCCTGCCAAAAACAATAAACATCTCGCATTCGAAACAGATGACAGCACATCACATAATTAGTGAACTTCGGACTCCGGTTTCCCGAGACCTTTCGGGTTGAAAAGGTACGTGGCAAAAACCATATCATATCATATCATTCCGGAGGTCGCCTGTCGGTTGATGGGCATTTGGGGCCATGGAGCGTGTAACTAATCGGAAAAGTTTTCCCAGTTTGCGGTTGGCAGAGGGATCACGATTCGGCATTTTGCTTATTATAATTTTCAGTTTTAATTCACACAAATGAACATATGCATTTGGCAGGCATATCAGTTTTCCGAATTCGTGCAGGCTCCAATTAGGGAAATAATTTTAATGAGTGGACTTATTTTTTTAATATTTTCTTTTTTTACGGTTTCCTGCTGATACAAAAATTAGAGCGAACATATTTCATTTTAATTTGTGATTTTTAGCATAATTAAATCAAGTTTTGTCTTGTCATTCATGTTTGGACATGTTTTATGTACTTTCTTCATAACCTCAAAATGCATTAAAATTTCTCCCCTGAAGCTTTTTATTTTGTTTAAGTCCAATAATCAGATATAAAGTGCATCAAGGAGAACCAACGATTAAATATACTTTTTTGAAACTCGTCAACTTTTTGATGCTTTCAAAGTGAAGAACCTTCAGACAGTTCCGGCACTCGTGGGGAATTCATCTGGGATTGAGTACTACTCGTCAAGTACTCACTTTTCCGCGGCATCGGCATTCGCATTCCCCTCCAACAGACAATGTGACTGACAGAGGTCCCGACTTTCCCCGGCTATAATTTGATGTTCGGGAACCAAGAATCCCCCTACTTTCCCCCTCCCAAAACCTTCTCCATTTTTTCCGTATCTCCCTTTGTGCTTGGTGTTTGATGCTTTATTGGTGTTGTCGGGCAAATCGCTACAGAATGTAACTACTTAACAGCGACAACATTGCCAAAGGGCGTTCCGGAGGTCAGGGGTCAGGGGTCAGGGGGCCTCTGTCGGGGCCTTATGGCCTGGCAAATTAAGGAATTTTCATTGAAAAAAACTTGCCAGTCACGCAACAATCATTTGGCCTGGGTCAACGTCAACAAATACCTGCTACCAGGCTACACGGAAAATAAAATTCGTTTAAATAGTGATATATAAAGCTCTAGACTAAAAATTTTAAGATTCAATCCACAAGCTAAGCCAGTTTTTAAAAGTTACTTAAGTTACCTCAATCATTTTAGGTTAAAATTTGTCTTTAATTTATTAAGAGTTGTAATATAAAAGAAATTAACCGACACTGATACAAAAAAGTAGTTAATCCAAAGAATTCATATTCTACCCAAATAATTTTCGCTTTGATTTTGAAAATATTACATTTAATAATTAAAGTTAATTTTAAAAACGTTTAATTTTGATTTTAAAAAATAAATATATTTTTTTTAATGAAATAAAATAATATTTCCTTCTTAATTGAAATATTTCCATTCGTTAAATTAATCATTTAATTAAATAAAACGTTTTTTTATTTAATTTTACAATTTTAATAGGAATCTTTGCATTTAAATATTTATTTTTACTATTCTATTTTTTATCAGTGGATGTTCCCAAAAGTTAATCTTCCTTTTATAAACTATTATTAGATATCATATTATGGTATAGAAACTTTTAATGTAAGCCCTAGAAATTAAATGTTAAATTTGGTAATTCATGGGTTATTTTTCCCAGTGTTCCCTGTGTGCTCCCGCCATCTCTCCATTCCCCTTTGCATCCTTTGAGCCATGGCCTGTCCATCAATGGAAATATGTGCCCCCCTTTTCGCTGCGACTTCCTCGGCCCCACACTTTATTATTTCTTATTGAATAATTATGGGTCATTTGGTTGCGGCGACGTGGTGGGCGTGGCAGGGGCGGTGGGCTAGGGGTCGCCTGTCGCCCTCACGTGCTTATCTTGTTTCCGTTGCTTCATTTAAAAGTTAATGACTGCTTTTAATGCCCGGCAATCGGACTTGCGACTCCCGAAGCGGGTGAACTTCAGCTTCCGGTCGGTGGCCGTGTCACCAGACAGGCAAATTGATTAGGTTTAAAGGCAAAAATCATGGCATACATTAGGCCACATCCTACCCATCCGGCCGTCGACCCACTGCTTCCCATTAAGGGCGAAAATGTTTTACAAATTGAAAGTCACGCAACAATTGACCAACCACCCCAGCCATTCTGTACCGCCGAAAAAAGCGAGAAAAAAGAGAAAGTAACCACATTAATGTCGGTGGTTGTCTCGCAAACGCCCGTGGCTATCAAAGGCAAATGTTATTGAATCATTAACACCTCTCGCCTGGCTGCTGAAAAAATGATGCCATAAAGTTGATTAGAAGTCACTTAATGGCAGCGGATGTGCAGGTTTATTACAATTTGTAACGAGAGCCCCCGAAAGCTCCGGGGTTCCCGTGGATTCCTGGGGGCTCCTGGGGGTTCCAAAAGGGGGGAGGGGGGTTCTCGGGTTCCCACCGCGTCCGACATTAGCACTTATAAAATATGCAGCGGTCGCGTGTCTGTTTCCAATAAATACGGAGCAACCGGCAGGAATCGGAATAGGAATCGGGAATCCTTGGACCACGAACCACGACCCCCTCTCGACCTGAACCTGAACACCTCCTAACCGAACTGAACCGAAGCGAACCCAGCTGAACTGAACTGAACTAAACAGGACCGGGCATTCCATTCCGGCATTCCGGCCGGGACCACGGCACTTAAATAGCCGTAAAGACAGCGCCGAATGCTGTTCGAAACTCGAAACTGTCGGGTGTAAAACGATTTGGCCAAGAGCTGTGGAGTGTTGGCCCAACGGTCTATCGAGAATGAGTATTTACGGGTATATAAAACACATACAGTTGCTGGAAATGCAAATGTTTAAGGAGCATACCTTTAAAGGGATCTGAAATCGCTAAGAAATAAAAAATATATTCAATTATTTATTTTCTATATTTTTTCTTGGTGAAAAACAGTTTAAATAATTTCAATAAAATATAAATTTCCTGGAAATCTCAAGGAAATAACCACCATGTCCTTAAAAAAATATTTTCTGTGTTGTTTA
The DNA here is from genome assembly GCA_037075205.1 of Drosophila prostipennis. Lineage (NCBI taxonomy): Eukaryota > Metazoa > Arthropoda > Insecta > Diptera > Drosophilidae > Drosophila > Drosophila prostipennis. The sequence goes on along the minus strand of JBAMCJ010005213.1, from coordinate 55,077 downwards.
AACTTTTTTTAGGGTATAACTCGTAGAGTACCCTTTATCTAACGCCCACCATTACCCTAAAGGACTTTAAAATGTGTTTGGCGTTCACATCTTTAAGGATTTAGGAAAAAGTAAATGAAATTTTGTTGTGTTTAAAAATACCTATCAAAATGTAGAAGAAAGTTTTTAAATCGGACCATTCATTAAAAAGTTATGAGCAAAAATTGAAACAGAGCCGTCAAAAATTTCAACAGCCGCTAGATGGAGCCAGTAGCTTCGATGACTGCATATATCTATATATATTTAGCTGAGTAAAGGGTATCTGATAGTCGAAGTTCTCGACAATTTACAATTTTTAGGTTACGTTTTTTTTATAAAAATATTATTTTGAAAAAAGATCGGAATATTAAAATGATTTATTTTTAATCACAGTATTAACTTCTTTGTTGATTTCTCATTAATTCGTATAACAATTTGCACTAATTTGTAGAAAACCTGACGGAGGATCACTGAATTAACCTCATTGCCTCTCAAGTTTGGGTTTGGTGGCTTTAACCCTCTTTTTGGCGCCAGGAAATGTGAGTGCTTCGGCGCATTTCCTTTGTCCACACTATGTATTCGCCAGCAGAGGCATCATATTCTCCAGGCCCTCGTCCGAAATTGTGGGAGTAGACGACGAGGACAGCTGGTGGCGTTTTTAATGTTGCCAACAATTTTTAAGTAGCACAAAAATGACGCAAGACAGCCGACGAGACGATGGTTGGGAGGTGGAGAGTTCGCGGTGGCAAGGTGGACGAAGTGGAATTTCAGCTTGACAGGCGCGCGAGGGCAGAAGGGCAGGACTAGGGCTGAAGGACTGAAGGACTGAAGAACTAAAGAACCGAAGGACTGGAGGAGCGAAGGACAAGAGCTGGCGACGACGTTCTCGCTGGTCGACGCACGCTTAAGCATAAGTACTTCCGACTTTAAAAGGATGTCACATCCGGTTTCGCTTCTGGAGCGTGAAGCGCAGTCTGGCGACGCGATAAGAGCCGGGGCGCAGAGACCCAGGACCCTGGGATCCCGAGTACCAAGTACCAAGTACCAACTACCAAAAACCAAGTACCAACCACCGAGAGCTGGGAATGAGAGGCACAATTTAAGGTGCAACAGTTTGACAGGCTTAAGCCTTTCCTCCCCATCCTGCGTCCCATCACCCAGAGCGGGGATCCCCCGGTGAAGTCCTCTTGGGCGACCAGCAGGTGGAAAAGTCGCCAAGGAGGAAATGTGAGCAAAGCTGCTTAGAAGGCACACTTGCAGCCAGTACGAGTGTGACCATGGTCCCTCGCGATAAGGAGGCTATTCGAAAGCGGCTTGCTGGTTACCCGAACAATCTTAGAACTAGGAGATTAGGAGGGAAAACAGAATAGGGATCACAAAGATCGAACCTTTCTCAGTTTACCATGAAATCTTATCAATCAAATCTTGTTCTCATTATTAATTTTGGAAAATCTGTTTGTTTGTTAGCCAATTCTATTTTCTTATTTATTTACTGAAAACTTGAATTACTTGTAAGTTGCTTATAAACTAAAATTACACTAAAATTTAGTAAATTGAACTCTACCGACTATCAGATACCCTTTACTTTGTTAACCAATTATTAAATAATATGCATTAATGCTTTAAAAAAATACGAAAAACAGTTAAAATATTATTTTAAATTTTTAAATCCTGGATCGATTCGGTTAGTGATCCTGATAAAGAATATAGATAGTTTATATGCCGAAGAACCCATATTCTTATATTTTAGAGATTGAACATTTGTAAGCTTGAAAAAACATTTTTTTTAAAATTAAAATTTAAGTAAATCCCATCAGCTTTTCACCCACTTTGGCAACGAAAGATGGAATTTGTAGGCACTAAACCGAAAATGCCGAAATCTTTAAGAGATAATGCGGTTGATGCGCGTGCATCCCGCTGATGATAATGGCTATAACGACGATGATGATGATGTTGTAATGAGTTTTGGAACCAGCAGCCCTTGCTAGCGGAGACAATGGCCTGATGCTGACATTTATGCAGTTAGACAACAACAATGAATGCGAAATTGTTGTTAGAGGCGAGGCAAACGCGACAATGACAATAGAAATCTGCCTACCCCTTTGCCACACCAAACCCCCTTAACAAACCTACGCCTCTGGAGGGACGGCATAAAAAAGGAACCAAGATTGATGAAGAAGCGCCACAGCAAAAACAATAAAATGTATCCAAGGGAGAGGCAGAGGCGGAGGCAGAGAAAAAAAGGGGGAGGGGGAAAGGAGACCGTTAGTATCTGTATCTATGACAATCTGTGGCAACAATAAAAAAAGGGGCTGAAAGGAAAAGAAAAACGCAGTGGAAACGCAGAGAAGAAAAACCGGCAGCAGAACGAATTGGGATCGGCTTGGGTTTTTCCAACCCCCCTTTTTAAGGGGGGGGCAGCTTAAAACAATACGTTTGACAAAAGTGGAGTCAACTGCAACGGCTGCAGCCTGCACGTTGCACAATGACAGTGGGTTTGCTGTGGCTGCTGCCACCGCATAATATGTGTAAAGCCAAAAGGATTTGTTATTCGAAACCGAGCGAAAAGATAAATAAACAAAAGAAGATTCCCCTATCTCCGCAAGCCACCCTAAAATGTGGGTGGTTCTATGTGTGTATGTAAGTATGTCTGTGTTCGGTGGACAGACAAAGGCCCCAAGGTTTCTGCTGTAACAAAACCCAAGAAAAAATACCAGAAAATTTTTAATAAGTGCCACAATGCAGAAGCAGAAATAAAACCGAGATGGAGGAAGAAGATACAGATACAGATACAGATACAGATACATATACAGATGGAAAATGGAGGGAGCAATAATGAATGCCCGGACACAGAGGGACATGTGTGTGTGTGTGTGTGCCGCCATTAGAAGTCAGCCAGGGGCCAAATACCAAATACCATACACAAAACACCAAAATCCAGACAGCCACGTTGACGGGATGTCAACCAAAACGTTGAACGTTTGAACGACATGGCCAAGCGAGAACAAATAAAAATTGTTGCATTCCCCACCGGCTGTTGTCCCTCTTCCCTCTTCCCCGTTCCCACTCTGTTTTTGTTGCAGTGTAGCGGCTGTGAATGTCACTTCATCGAGCTCTCTCATCATCACTACTCACCCTAATTGTCTTGCACAGGGGGAAGTATCAGCTAAATTGGTCAATTAAAGTCTTACTTTTCGGCCAAATAAATCATTGGATCTGGATCTAATTAGTTTTGTCACTTTTCAATCAAGCAAAAGGATTGGAAGACCCTGAAAGAGGCAGAAATCATACCGATTCCATAACGATAACGAATTAGAAAATTTCATGTTAGACTTGAAATGCATTTAAATAAACTGGGATTTTTTTACAAAATACATACTGTTTTAAACAACTAACAAACTAAAATTTAATTTTTGACTAATTTTCGTATTTTTCATTTCACGATTTTTTGCGAAAAATGGTCAAAAACTAAAATGTTCAGATTTGAATGCCAATTGAATGGAAATTTGACTACGAGCTCAACGAGGTATGTAATTCTATATTCGGTCAATTATTTTCCTTGTTTCGTTTAAAATACGGATTTTTTGTAATGGTAAATCAGTTAGCTTTCTAAAATCAAAAGCACTTACTGTTTTAAGCAGCTAACAAGGTAAGAAATTTAAAATAAAATCTTTTTTTGCCAATTTATATATTGTTTAGAATTGTTTGGGAAAATTTTCCAAAAATACATATAACGTATATATATTGTATAGAGCATTGGAACAGAAATGCAATTAGATAGAACTAGCTGTGGCTAGATCTAAAACTTTAATTTCTTTGAAGGAGGGTCGTCTTTTTCTTCTTCTTCTTCGCTGGACTCCTCAGGGGTTGGAGAACGGGCCACCGATGGCTTGTCAGCCTGTGGCTCCGTCGAGACGCTCTGGCCCTCGCGTGGCATCGGAGTCGGAGAACGTGGAGGCGTCTCGGCCACCTCGTCCTCGCTTGAATACTCCTCTTGGCTGTTGTCCAGTTCTAGGATATCATTGTCCTCCGGGAGTCCTCCATTGTCATCACCCTCTGCCTCTGCCCCGTAGGCTTCTTCAACTACGGGGTCATCGTTCTGCATGTTAGGATCCTGTCCAATAACTTCCTTAATCTCTTCGGACGACATTGCTGCGAAAATATATTGTTTGCGGCGATTCGGACGGTGGCGTTATCAATAGATTTTTAAGCCATTTCAGCGCGAGCTGCTTGGAGCTTACCTGATAAATTAGTTGCTTCCTTCTCTGCAGTAAATGCTGATCTGAATGACAAACTGAAATTCAATGAACTGAATTTATGTTTGACACGACAAACCAGTGTTGCCAGATGAACATTTGGGTTTCCCCCTAAAAAATCTCAACCAGTCGATATTTCCCCCTGAAAAATCCAGTTTTCCCCCCAAATAAAAAAAAATCTGTTAATTTCGAACATGTACAATAAAATAAAAAATATCTGATATGACGTTGTAGAAATTTTAAGATCTGTGTACTCAAAATAAAAGTCGTGTGTAGTATTTTTTTTTTTTTTTTAATTTTTTTGAAAATACATATATGTATATATATATATATATATTTTATTGTTTTTTTCAAACATTTTGCTAATACATTTTCCAAAAAAAAACCCCTAAGCTTATCCCCTAAAAATTTCGCCCCCCTCAAAAAACCCCTAAATCTAGTGGGAAAACCCCTGATCTGGGAACACTGCGAGAAACTGACATTTGGATTTGACTGAAAAGGCAAAGCAATCCAAAACTTTTGTTTGCAAAATATCCAGGGTATTCCCTAAACGGTTGATTTCCTAAATTGTTGAATTTTGGTCAGCTGTTAATCAGCTGTTCCATACAAAAGCAACTTTCAGCAATTCAACCTCGAGGCTGTTGAAAAATTTGTTGAATCGTTGAAAACCAGAGTTGTCACCTTGTCAAATCGTATTTTTTTGCGACAATCCCCAAAAATGAAAACGTTCAGGTCTGAATGCCAATTGATAGGGAATTTTTACTTTAAATGTGAAGTATTTAGTTAGCCATCCTATACATTCTAAAACCCCTTGCAAGATGGAATTTCTTCCAAATGAGTATACACAGGTTCTTAATCAATCAACCATCAACAAAATCAGTTTATTTTATATAGAACCGTTTGCATGGAACCAGAATTGAAATTATAAAGAACTAGCAGTGGTTAGGTTTAAAATTTCATTTTCTTTGGAGGGGGGCCGTCTCCTCCTCCTTCTTCTTCCTCGTTGGACTCCTCTGGGGTTGGAGGAAGAGCGTAAGGTGGGGTGTCCTTGGTGTATTCTTCCTCTTTGTCGGAGGCCTCGGGGGTTGGAGGACGGCCAAACGATGTGGATGGGGTGTTTCCATCGTTGGGTTGAATGGTTTCGGGTTGAAGAGCCTCTGGTTGTTCTGGCTGCGGCTCAGAAGCGGCGACTTGGTCATCCGGAGCATCCTGAATGCCCAGTGAATCGAAGGTCGGAACCTTTTCGTTGGAGGTTCCTGGTAGATCTAGCTCGGTTGGGCTCTTCCTCCCGGAACCAGAAGGGTGGCTACCCTGGTCTGAGTTGCCAGGTTCTCCAGGCTCCTCTACAGGAGAAGGGTTGCCGTCTCCGGCATCGTCGTCCTCGCGCTGCGGCGTTTGGGGCTGGGACTCGGGCGAATAGGCGAACTCACCCTGGGGCTCCTCGGGACTGCCGATATCGCGCCAATCGCGGTCATCCTGTGGCTCCGACGAGACGCTCTGGTCCTCGAGTGGCATCGGGGTCGGAGCACGGGGTGGAGTCGTCTCGCCCACCTCGTCCTCGCTCGGATTTTCGCCCAGGTTGTTGGCCAGTTCGACGTCTCCATTTGGGTCTGCGTTGCCCTCCGGGTGACCTCCGTTGTTATCACCCTCTGCCCCGTAGGCTTCTTCGTCTTCATAGTCTTCGTTCTGCATGTTAGGACCCTGTCCAATAACTTCCTCAATCTCTTCGGACGACATTGCTGTGAAAATATATTGTTAGCGGCGATTCGGCCGGTGGCGTTATCAATGGATTTCAGCGCGAGCTGCTTGGAGCTTACCTGAAAAATTAGTTGCTTCCTTCTCTGCAGTAGATGCTGATCTGAATGACAAACTGAAATTCAATGAACTGACACAACAAACTGACATTTGGATTTGACAGAAAAAGCAAGGTAATTTAAAATGTTGATTTAAATGCCAATCGATAGGGACTGCAAAAAATAGTTTATGGACCAACTTTGGTATTTTTTGCGAAAAATTTACAAAATTTCAAAATTCCTCGTTTCATTACCAATTGGTCTAACGAGTTTTAACATTCAATATTTGTTACATTATTTAAATAGTTTCGAGCAAAATACTGATTTTTTGAGTGGAAAATCAGAATCAAGGTTATTGGCCAAATTCAAAATTTTCTTATAGATTTTTCGCTGTAACTTGGATCAAAATGGTCCCAAATCAAAAAGGCGTACTGTTTTGAGCAGCTAACAACCTAAATAATAATATCAGTGCACTTTCCAGCTGATTAAAAAAAATAAATATTTGACCCAATTTTCACATTTTTGATAAGGGGTACCATCATGATTTTTTGCAAAAATTTGCAAAATTTAAAAATTTCCAGTTTTAAATGCCAATTGATTGGGAATTTAATAACGAGTTCAATAAGGTAGGACACTCCATATTTGGATCATTATTTCCATTTTGATGACCAAAATACTAATTTTTTTTGGGTGAAAAATCAGTATTTTGATTTTTGGTACAAATTTGACAATTTTCTTAATCGATTTTTTGCTGTAACTTGGGCAAAAATGGTCCCAATTCAAAAAGGCGTACTGTTTTGAGCAGCTAACAACCTAATTAATAATATCAGTGCACTTTTCGCCTGATTCAAAAAAATTAAATTTTGGACCGAATTTTCACATTTTTGATAAGGGGTACCATCATGATTTTTTGCAAAAAATGGCAAAATTTAAAAATTTCCAGTTTTAAATGCCAATTGATTGGGAATTTAATAACGAGTTCAACAAGGTAGGACACTCCATATTTGGATCATTATTTCCTTTTTTATGGCCAAAATACCATTTTTTTGGGTGAAAAATCATATTTTGATTTTTGGTACAAATTTGACAATTTTCTTAATCGATTTTTTGCTGTAACTTGGGCAAAAATGGTCCCAATTCAAAAAGGCGTACTGTTTTGAGCAGCTAACAACCTAATTAATAATATCAGTGCACTTTTCGCCTGATTCAAAAAAATTAAATTTTGGACCGAATTTTCACATTTTTGATAAGGGGTACCATCATGATTTTTTGCAAAAAATGGCAAAATTTAAAAATTTCCAGTTTTAAATGCCAATTGATTGGGAATTTAATAACGAGTTCAACAAGGTAGGACACTCCATATTTGGATCATTATTTCCTTTTTAATGGCCAAAATACCATTTTTTTGGGTGAAAAATCATATTTTGATTTTTGGTACAAATTTGACAATTTTCTTAATCGATTTTTTGCTGTAACTTGGGCAAAAATGGTCCCAATTCAAAAAGGCGTACTGTTTTGAGCAGCTAACAACCTAATTAATAATATCAGTGCACTTTTCGCCTGATTCAAAAAAATTAAATTTTGGACCGAATTTTCACATTTTTGATAAGGGGTACCATCATAATTTTTTGCAAAAATTTGCAAAATTTAAAAATGTCTAGGCGTAAAAGCCAATCGATTGGAAATTTAATAACGAGTTCAACAAGGTAGGACACTCCATATTTGGATCATTATTTCCATTTTGATGACCAAAATACTACTTTTTTTTGGGTGGGAAAATAAGGATTTTGATTTTTGGTACAAATTTGGAATTTTCCTTAATTAAGTAAGTAAAATAAAATGTCCGTGTTTGAATGCCAAACGATAAAGAATTTCATTATGAGTTTCTCGATTTCACCGGATTTTTCACCGGAAAATTGGGATAAGGACCTATGAAAGCTAATAATCTCGAATAGAAGTAATTTCTATACATTTAATTTTATTGTTTTGGCCTGAAGAGATCGGGCATCATTTGCTTAGATATCTGTATCTGCTCTTCAGAAGACTGATAGTTGGCTGTCGCATCACTGTTGTGTGTGATCTGTGGGGGGTGCAGTCACGTAGTCACCGTTCGGCTTTATTTCCACTGCAGAGCTTGGCATTCGACATAAAACATATTTAGGCTCGCCGCATGCCGAACACACAAAAAAAGGATTCGAAACTGGGACGACTTGGGCTCATCCGCCCCGTTCGACCTGCAATGCAATGCAAAAAAAAAAGAAGAGCAATACACAAAAGGCGACTGCAAATGCAAATAACAATAAAACAAAAAAAATATAACAAAAAAGTGGACTAAGAAAAAAATGGTGATTCAGGGGGCACGCGGCTAACGGCAAACGGAATTGCAAAATGCAAACAAATAGTCCGCAATTTTAATAACTCACATTTTGCGGCAGCGTTTGGCGGTATTTTCGGAATTAAAAGGGAAGTCCAGTGGGTCGATGGATGGAAGGATGCAAGGATGCAAGAAGCGGGCTATTCTGGACACAGGGGGTTGTTCACACCCCCGGCTGGTAGGTTGCAGGGTTGCTGGGTTGGTCAATTGTTGTCATTGTTGGTGTTGCGGTTTTTATTTTCGCCCCAGCTTGGGTAACTTGTTGGCCGATTTTCACTTTCCACATTCCCCTTTCCTCCTCCACCACTCCTCCATTTTCACAGCTCCCAAAAAAGCCGCCACAATGCGATAGAGTTGGCTATGATGACGATGATGAGGCATAAGTGCTGTCAACAGGCCGCAGACGGATTTAATGATTCATCCAACTCGACCTGAAAAATGTAAGTGAACAGTTTTCAGTCTGACTTTATTATTCATGTTCGTTTTACAGCCCATAAATTGCGGCAGACGGACTTCTTGGCGCAAAAGTGCAGGCGTAAAGGTATTGAAATCAATCAATTTTGTTTAAATAAAAATAAATAATAATTATTCAAAATAATTTATTCTTTCACACGAAAGGAAATACCTTCTTCTCAGCCAATTTATACCAATTTTTGTGCTCGAATAACTTTTGTGTCCATTAATTTGAAAAATTATACAAAATTTCTTAAAAATTAAATTTAAATCAACTGATTTAATACGATCCTGCTGGATCGCCATTTTTGAGGCCCACCGAACCATTGCAATTCGAGTTTGATGGAATGCACGACAAATATGAATAATGAACGGAATTTTCCGCGGGTTTCGCTCCCGTTTCGCTTTTCGTTTGTCCAGTGCTTACATTATTTATGTGAATAATTAACGGGTTTTTTCTGTATTTTTTTTTTAAATTAATAACACCTGAAATTATTCCGATTCGGGTGCAATGCGCGTGATTAATGCAAGAAGGACACACACAGGACACCGCCACCGCCGTACATATGTTAACCGTTTGTTTGCAGAGAGATTTCCAATTTTTCACTCTGTTTGTTTGTTAATTTTGTAAAATTATACAATTTAATTGCACACACGAGCCGCAAACAGGAGCCTCATCGGCCATTGGGCCAAAAAGTTTACCTTTTGCGGATTTTCACGCGATGTGAAGATGTGTGTAGTTTGTAGTTCGTAGTGTGTGTTGTGTGTGTTGTGTGTGTGCTGTGTTGCATGTGCAACAATATTCGCATTAATTGTGCGACTCTAATGATGCGCGGTCTCCCCGCGCTTTAAATTTAATTAATGCGCAATTTTCACTTTTAGTCCAGTTGGCATTTTGTTTTCGGTTAGCTTCTGACCATCGAATCGGATGTGCCCCGCCCCCTCCCTTAATGCCGCCCCCCATTTCCGTTTACTGTTAGCCAGGCTGATGAATTACGTTTAATTAGCTGTTCGAAATTTCTCAGTTTTCCCAATTTGAGCGTGCTTTCCTCAAATTAAATAACTCGTTTTGCGAGTGGCAAACTGAGGAAATACAGTGTTATACACTGATCAAAAAATCATGGTAAATCGAAAGATTTTTATAAGCAAAGATTAAATATGGAAATATTATATTTATCAATTATAGTTTATAAAAAGATTTTTATTTTTAAGATTTTTGCTTCAAGATTTTATTAGGATTATAGATTATATTAACAAACCCATCTTATAATGTGTATGGAAAGGTTAAAGGTCGAGTTTATCACAAATGGAAAATAAAATTGATTTAAAAACCTGAAAAAAATAAATGCTACGAAAAACCAAACTTTGAACTCTGGACTAAATTGTTGAAAATTCTATTCTTAGTTTGGAATAAACATACACACATAAAACATATTTTAAATCACTTTTTAATTCAGGCACAGCTTTACTGGGCTTTTCTAGTCATATAAGGGATTTTCATTCGCATTCTGCAGAATGCAATTATCTCTACTTCCCACTCCCCAAAGACAAAAACAACAACAATCGCTCCACCCTCTTTTCGCACTTTATTCGTTGTCATCATCAAAACTCATCCTCACCCGGCCAATAATTTAAATGTTTTTCGGCTGGAGGCACTGCCATGCGGTCCAGAGGCCAACATCAATTTAAAATCATTTAATAAATTCGCACTAAATTTCAATTCCGTTTTCATTAAATGCCACATAAATTATACGCACTGCGATGGCCTCGGGGAGTGGGGTAATGGGGGGTTGGGGGGTTGGGGGGTTGGGAAACCCCACTGGAAACAAGGGAATGGCTATGGATTGTCAGCTGGGGCCGCCAAATCGCGTGTTACCATATTTCGCATTCGTTTTAAATGCCGCGCGCCATTTGCGCATAAAATGCTTTTAATTTTTCGTTACATTTGTCGTCTGTTGCTGTTGTTGTTGTTGTTGTTGTTGTTGTCGCTCCTCGCAGACAACAGCCTCCGCCTTTTGCCACCACCCCATCACCTTTCATCCCCCCTTTGACGCTTTATACCCACTTGGCCACATTTTCAATTCGACCTCAATAAAATTTACGCCCAAAGGCTGCCGACGAACGATGGCCAAGGGGTGAGGGAGGGGGCAAAGGGGGGTGGTTTTGGGTGGCAGAGGTCACAGGCGAAGATAACCGACAACGAGGAGGGAGGTTGGTGGGGTAGGGGAGGGAAGGGGAGGGGGCCACCGAATACCCTGCCCCAAAAGTGGGTAGCTATATTTGAAAACTAGATTTTCGGGGATTTTCTGATTTCTTAAATATTATTATTTTGAAAAGTGGAATAAAATACGTATGATAAAATAATAATGCAAAAACCAAATATCTAAAAGTATTTTCAAAAATGTTAGGTCATACTTAATCGCCACCTTAAATAACAATTATAAATAATTTTAAAAAAGGTCTATATAAAGCCAATTTTTTTGACATATTATTATATATTATAATAATACAAATATCCAAAAATAAATTCAAAAATGTTAGGCCATACTTTTTTGCCACCTTAAAAGCCAATTATAAATATTTTTCAAAAAAGTTCGTTTATAAAACCAATTTTTCCACATATTATTATAATATTATTATTTAGTATAATAATACAAATATCAAATATCCAAAAATATTTTCAAAAATTTAAGGCCATACTTTTTATTATATTATTATATTATTATATTTCTATTAATATTATTTATTAATTTTTAATAATTAAAATTAAATATTATCTTTTAAAGTTAACCGAAATAGGCCCAAAAATATTTCGAATACCTATTTCTGATATTTTAAATCATGAATAAAATATTCATTTGTTGTTTCGCCAATAAAAAAGAGCCTCCAGAGTTCGTGGCCAAGAACTCCTGTTAAAATATAGCCATTCGCCCAATGTTGTTGCTTTCGTGAGTTGCTTTTGTTGTTGTTTATAGTAACTCCATAGCGCCCCATTGGCCAAAAAGTGTTCATTTCCTTTTTGGCGTGTTATCATCGCCACTTCCGGCGGCGTGGAGAAGGGGAGGGAGAAGGAGAAGTGCGACAAGGACGAGAAGGACGAGAGCTTGGTAGGCGAACGACATTGAATATCGCCGGGTAATATATGTATGTATGTTTGTCCATATATATATGGGGTCATGTTTTGTGTGCGTTTGTTACTGTCTGTGGCTGCTGCAGCGGAGCCCCAAAAACGTAAGTCTTTAAGGGGCCTTTAAGCCATTGCCCCATTCGCACTTCCCTTTTCCGCCCAACGACCTTGGTGCTTGGTGCACTAAAGTAAAATAGAAAATAGGAAACAGAATAAAAGTTCAACCTCCGTTCCAGACGAATGCAAACACAATTTGAATGCTGCCGCTGCCATCAAATCGAGCAGAAAAGCGTCCACCGCCGGCCGCCGCTTTTCCGAAGCGGAAAAAGTGCACAGAGCTTTTCACTTAATCGCTTTTCGTTGCGTTTGAGGGAAAACAAACAGAGCTAATTTGACTTTATCTCCTTGGCGTCAAGTTTCTTTTCGTTTCGTTTCTTTTTCTTTTTTTCCACAGCCCCATATTTTATTTGCCCAAGCCAATTTCCTTGCCTGAACTTTAACAAGTTTTCCCTGCCTAACTCAACATATTTCTGGGGATTGATAAATTCAAAATGGTTTCAAAGAACTTTTTAAATAGATTTAATTCGAAATAGAGCGGGAGACAAACACATTCGAAATTCGAACTAGTTTACTTAGAACATGTTGTGCTTTCGAGCATATCAAGTCAAAATTGATACCACATAAGATCAAATCGATCATCATTGTGACAAGATATAGTATAAAAGTGTATGTTTTGAATTACCAGCTTCACAATTAACTTTTAAAAATATTTATAATTTTTTTCAACATTTATTAGTTTACAAAATATTCAGTTGTTTTTACAACATTTAGATAAAAAAAAAGAGGTTTCACTTAATATTCTTAGCTATTTAATTAACCTTTCTAATTTCCCATGAAAATCTTGAAAGTTTTTTGAGAAATCCTACAAACTGTTGAGAAACACGTTGACATAGAAGAACAACAGCTCCATGAGGAAAATCCCAGTGGCCGCCGCGATGGCTCCTCCACAGAGGCGCCACACCAGCTGGAGATCCGCGACATTCAGGGGCTTCAGGACCACCAGTTCGCTGTAGTCCTTGATGCTCATCTTTCCCGCCTTGACCATATCGTAATAGCTCTTTCGCACCCAGTGCCTTAGGAGACCCGCCTGGTTGGCGATGAGCGAGAAGTCCTTCAGCGCTTCCCAGTAAATCGAATCGGGGGCCACGACAATGCTGGTGGGCATGAAGTCGATGAAGCACATATCCTCGGCCCAACGGAAAACCGGCTTGGCGAAGTGCCGCTGCTGGGTGTTTATCACCAGCCACTTGATGTAGGCCATGGTGTAGCCCCAGGTGGTGTTGAAGTGATTCCGCAGATCGTACAGCTCGTCGGGATTGTCGATGAGGTAAAAAATGCCCGCATAACGGGCCCTAAAAGCCCCATCGAAGTCATAGAACTCGCTGCGCATGCCCAGGATCCTCTGGTCCCCCTGCAGCAGCTCCTCGAAGCTGCTGATCCTTTCCTGGTGAGGCGGCGAGATCAGGAGCGAGAGCAGCTGCGAACTGCTGGTGGTCAGCAGGATCAGGGCCAGCAGTCGAGGCACTATCCTGGTTATTCTCGAGTTCCTCAAGAGCAGCATGTGACCCAGGTGACCCAGGTGACCGAAAAGCAGCCAGGCGATCAGGATGACGAGCAGCAGGATGACAGCCAAGGCTGGGCACAAGATCCTGGCGAAAAGATGGGGTGTCCTCAAAGGTCGCTCCACCGGCAGCATGGTGCACCAGCTGGAGATCAAAATCGGATAGGTGTACTGGTGCAGGGCCCACAAGTTGCGCTGCGTGATCAAAGTGGTGGTCAGGCCGACGTCTATGAGACCCGCGGCGGTGTACTGCAGCATGTAGGAGCTCTCGGGGGCGCCACCGGCCCGCCAATGGGGACGAACCATCCTCAGGCTGGCATTCAGGCGGCTGGCAAAGGTGGCCATGAAGTCCCACAGATAGCCGGCCATGTGGTTCTCTCCCTTCGCATTCCGATAGCTAAAGCTATTCGGCGGCGAAAGATCGGGCATAACGCGCAGGCGATGTCCTCGCAAATCCACCATTTTGTTCTCGAAGATTTCCACTTTGCTGCCCAACGAGATGCCCCTTTTGACCAGCTGAAAGTCGGGAAAAGCCCGATAGCTGTAGAGGCTCAAAGGGGAGTCGCTGGTGTTCCGGAAGTACAGCTCCACCTGCAGCAGGCTCAGTCGCAGGCAAGAGGAGAGCAGCCGGCTGGCCAAGGATTCCCGATCGCAGCCCGCCACTTCGATGAGCAGACGCACCGTGGTTCGCAGGTGGCCCAGGCTGGTGGCCAGGTTCTCCAGCTGGCCGCCGGAACTCGAATCCTCCGCGGACAAGCAGGCCAGCACCAGGAGGCCAGCGCCGTTGATGCGTTCGTAGAGATCCGGATAGGGATAGTTGCGCTGCCAGACGATCTGCGGATGGGCGGTGAGGTGGCGCCGCCACAGGACACTCCAGCTGCAGTCCAGGGAGGCGGGATTGTAGTACACCAGGGTGGTGGTTTCGCTGCCCAGCAGAAGCTGCTGAGCCACCAGGCCGTACAGGGCCAGCAGCTCGGCTGCCGGGCTCCGCTCCAAGTTGGCCAACATGTCCGCAGTCACCAAAATCACCGACTGACCACGGGAAAGCAGGGATACATGACGTTGTCCGCCGTCCGGCCATCGATAGCCATCTCGCCTAATTGCCCGGGGACAAGTGCATCGGAGCAATTGCTAAGTTTGCACAACGAGGAGGCTCCGGGCATTGCGACTCCCAGGTATTTGCCTTGGAGCCTAGAAAATATAGAACGGAAAACCCTCCAGACTTACAAAGCTACTTTTTTCTTATTACTAAAAACTAAGCAAAAAAAGAAGGAATAGAAAAAGTATAAAATAAAAGTATAGCTATTTAATTAATATTATATATATATTATAGATATTAAATAAATATAACTATTACATACCTATTATATTATTGTTTAATATTATAACAGTATATACCAAATTAGTACCAAGTGATATTTCATTCTTACACATGAGTTTTAAATTTATAACTTGGAAAATTTCATTTCAAAAAGTGTTTTCGAAATTGTTTATTTAATACTCATCTTTTTTAGATCGTAAATAGCATAAAATATGGTCAAATCTACCTTTTTTCATTTCAATGAAAAGCTGTTTTATGTCAAATCTATAATTCAAACTTATCAACATGATATTTTATCATCTAAACTAATATAATAGGAACAATTAAAAATGGTCAGTAGCAAATTCCACCCAGAACGGATTGACATAAAAATCTAGAAAAAACAAATGAATTCGGAAATAATATCATATAAAATACCAAAACAAATTTTTTTAGAACAAATAATGTAAAATAAGATAAACATAATCTTTATTCATATCAAAATGAAATGAACAACTTGATCTTTAAGAATTATAAAAGTGACCAGCACATATCAATCTGATCTTTTGTTAATTTTTTGTTTGTGTATTTACTATAAACCTTCCAATTAATCAAGATTAAATAAATTTATTAAATAAACCCAATTTTTTAATTCAAAATCTTAATTTTTTGAAAATTTAATTTGCGTAAAGTCCTTAAATAAAATCAGCGGTTTCGCACTCCCTTTGTTTTTCGTTTCGTCTAACTCGGTTACTTTGGCCGAAGTGGACCACTCACCTGCGTCACCTTTTTTGGGTGAACAAACGGGAAAAAAACAAAACCACCCGGAAAGGCCCGCCAAAAACAGTCAGAAACAACCAAGAATATGCGAGAGGCGCCCACGCAAGTATTTCCAGGCGAAATGTTTTGCGCATTTTGTCGCCGCGTTTTTCAAATACACTTGCGACATTTGACAGCTCCAACTGTCAGTGCAATGTGCTCGGTGTGTGGGTGAGTGGGTGTGTGGGTGTATCTGTACACGGATGTATCCGTGTGTTGCATGTTGATTTTGCCGAGTTGTTTTATGCACAGCCCCCTTCCCCCTTTCCCCTTCCTTTCCACCCGTTAACCCTTCAGCTGCCATTGGCATTCATTCACGTGGCATCGCCATCGCATCGCATCGCCATCGTCAACTCGACCCTGACGCTGGCTGCAATTCTAAATAAATTTGCATTTTTGTCAATTTTGATGGCGACCACATGCACCCCCACACCAACACACACACACACACAGATGCGGGGCGGTGTTAAGGGTGTTAGGGCTGCACCAACACACACATGGCCACGCATGAATGCCTGCAAAGTATGCAAAGTTTATTCATGGACGAGTGTGTTGCGGCCACACCAACTGGCCAACTGGCCAGGGATGGCCAAAACCCAGAGCCAAATGATCAGCCAAGAGTCCTGGCTTTCAAAGCCATCGATCAAATTGGGGTTTTTAAAGGCCAGCTTAAAAATAAAGTAAATTAATATAGTGGCAAATATTTCTATTAATAATCATGTATGTTTCCTATTCTTCTTCATTAATTGTTATAAATAATTTTATTTAAACTTAATATTGTTTAATTCGTATACAAATAATTAAATAAAAATTCAAATTATGAATTTCTACGCTTTTTCAACGCTTGAAGACACAAGAGTATCCTTAAAATATTTCTTAAATATTTCTATTTGATTTTTATTTTGATATTTTTTACCTCGGTAACTAAAAAGTTTTTTTTCACGATCACATTTAAATATCTAACTTACTATATAATAATTGTGTTTATGCGGCCTGTATAATTCAGGGACCGTAAATACTGATTTTTGATCTATTTTTTGAACTAAAAAATCAAGCACTTAGGATCGACATACGCAAGAAAGGAAAGCACCATAGTAATCCTCTTTGGTTAATCTATCCATTTTCACTATGATTTTTATTTTTGTAATTTTTATAATATTCCTCAAATATAATCATTATTTTTGAGTTTCAAAATATATATCAAAAATAATCATTATTTCTGATCGGAAAACAATTTGTATACTATAATTATGAAAAGTTTTTTTCTATTTTTGTGTATAATAATTTTTTTAATTCGTTGAACTTTAATTTCTGCAATCCAAATAATATCAATAAAATATTATCTTACCAAAGAAAGATTACCATATTACCTTGAGGGTATTAGGTTGATCTAACCAATCCTATTTGCACCAACCCAAATACCACCCTACAACCTGCAACCGGCAACCCTTTCCCCTTTGGAACCCCAAAAACAACGCAGCTTTTTGGTCAGTTGCAGCTGGGCTGCCAGGAATGAAAATGGCCATGGAAATAGAAATGGGAATGGGTTTGGCAATGGACTATAGTCCATGGCATAGTCAGGTCCTTGATAGTCCTGGGGATCGGGGGGTGGTAGAAGTGGGGGTGGTAAAAGTGGGTGGTGAGCTAAATTTGTTGTTGAAATAGTCACAAAGTTGCTGACTGCGTTTCTGGTCATCACTTTGTCGTCATTCTTGTGGTAAGCCCACTGTTGTTGTCGCTTCAATTGTTGTTGTACTTCATTGTTGTTGTTGTAGTTTGTTGTTGTTGTATTTTGTTGTTGTTGCCAGCCTAAACACTATTATCGCAGCTTTTCCTCTGTGAATGTTGGTTTGTGTGCTTGTGTTGGTGAAGGTGTTTGTTGGTGTTACCAAAAATTAATTTGCATAATGGACAGACAAACTCACACACACTCACACCCACACACAACATTAGCGCAGCTTTGGGGGGCGTGGCAGGGGCAGGGGGAGCAACAACATTGCTGGCATATTTCCACGTCGAGGACAAAGAAGAAAGGAAATTCGTTAAATCTGAAATAAAATCAAAAAACAATGCAACTCACACACACACATATTTGCGGACATGTCCTTTTGACGCCATTTATTAACTGCGAATGCCGAACAATGTTTGCATTTTGCATTTTTGATTGCGTCTGTCCAGCTGTTCTACAAACCTCCCCCCCCCCCCTCGTCCTTTTCCACACACACGTCCTGCAAATCACATTCAGCAGCGCAATTAATGAAAAATGCTTTCGTATTTGTTTAATTCGTGATAAATTATTTAATGTCCCCGGCAGGATTACCATATGGATATTTGGATATACTTTTGTTTGGTTTAAGTCTATTATTGATGCGCTTTGCAAATCATTGAAAAATGCATAATACAATTAATTAAATTAAATGGATATTATTAATTGCGATTGCCAAATTAATTTAATATTATCCTCTCTCTGTGCGCAAAGCAAATGTTCGTTTAACTGGTTTAAATTATAGTTTAAATCTAAAATATAATTTTAAAATTCATTAAAATTTATTTAACTTTTTAAGCCTGTTCTTTATTTAATTTACATGCACAGAAAAAAAATTCGATATGAAATAGGATCAATTCTACCTTATTTCATATCAATAAAAAGCCGATATGATTTATGTCTAATTTATGATTCAAACATATCAACTTGACATTTTATCATATCATATAAAATACCAAATGTAGTATTTTTGAACAAATAATGTAAAATAAGGTAAACGTAATATCAAAATGATATGTATAACTTGATCTTTAAAAAATATAAAATTGACCAGCACATATCAATCTGATCTTTTGTCATTTTTTTTTCTGTGTGGAAAATCAAGAAATATTAAATTCCATATTCAAGTTCCTGACAGCTTCCTGTCCATTTTAGGGCGCTATTTCTTATTCTGCCCCACTGTGCGCCGCATCCTGGACTTTTGCTCGTCCTTTGGTCATGGCCTCGGCTGGCGGAAGTCCTAAGAATCTATGTTGCAGCTACTTAAACTTAGTTGGCCAACAGTTTGCAGTGCTTTTCTTTCGCTCTTCCTTTTTCAAAGCGGCCAGAAACTTTGCGCAGAACGGCGGAATGCAATGACAATGTGATGAGAGCCGGCGAGGAAAAGCGCGAAAAGTGTGGAGGGTCTTGGAATGAAAAGTGCCACATAAGCATAACAATAAAATCCAATAGAAGTGACTAGAAGGACGATAATGCTACGGTTCTGGCCAAAAAAGGCCAAAAATCCCGGCAAACGGAAACGATTTTCGCTTTAAAAAAAAAGAAAAACAAAAAAAAGATGCTGGGGAAAAATGTTAAGAAAATCTCAACTCGTCTCGGAGTTTCGGGATTACGCGGCAAAAGTTCGGTGGGTTCGGAATGTCGCACTTTTAATCACAGACAGCTACAAATTGTTGTAGCTTTCGTTGGGTTTTGTCTCGGTTGCGTTGTTAAATGTCATGTTAATTCCCTCGTAATACGCGTGTTCATTATGTTAAACACTTAACATGTGTGTGTGTGTGTGTTTTGTCACTGTATTCGGCTGCACGTGTGTGTGTGTTTGCATTATGGTTGTTATACAAGAGAGTTGTTGTCAGCTTCGTCATCGCCTGCCCCCTGAACAATAAATGAAAGTGTAACACACTAATTAGTCCTGTATGCGATTCATAATGATAACAGTAATTAACATGTGTGCCTGTGTGTGTGTGGGTGTATTATGAGGACAGAGCCCCACGTCCTTTCATCACAGCGCCGCCTCGGATGAACTTTGACTCCTCGCTGCCGGCGCTGCTCTTTTACACGTTTATGCGGTGGCCCAATTCACGAATTCACGAATCCAGATTCGCAACAAGAGATTTGCCAGATCAACTAAATGAAATTAAAAATAAAAGTGGGTAAGTAAGCCAGGTTCACACTTTAATAACAACAACATTATCACTATCACAATCTCAAATATTTACATGAATTCCAAGCTAAAAGAAATTCAAAAAATTTGTACAAATCTTTATTTATAAATTTTAAATCGTATTTTCTAATTTTCATACTGTCATGGCTTACTTTTTTAGTTCTCAACAAAAATTCCTACTTTTACATTTCCAAAAATAGATTATTACAATTATTTATTTTGTTTTCATGATGTTCCGAAATTAATTTCATTAATGTTGAAAAAAGGCCTTATAATTGTCTGTAATCATAGTTTTCCCCTTTTTCGTCACCCCCTTTTCGTCATAATTAGCCTTCGCATGTCCGTTTCCTTGCGGTTTTCACTGACGCCGCTTCCTGGGCAGGAAAAACAACATCTCATCCTTATTCAGATCCTCATCCGCTCCAATCCGCACCCCTCAGCCAATCCCCCCCGGTTCGCCGCCCCTGCTACCTTGGGCGCTTGTTTATTGCCCAAGTGTTGCCAAGAGGCAGGATACCAACACACATACAGTCAGCCGCCCACACGGCAAACGTACGTACGAGTGTGTGTGTGTGTGTGCGAGCAAACATTTACACATCAGCACACTCGCATGGGCGGGGGGATAAGGGGGGTGGGGCTGGGTAGGCGGTGGGCGCATTTTGATTCTCGCAGGATGCCATGTCATGTTTTCATTATGCTCATGTGTCTAAACAATTATCCTGCAGGCATAATTATGGCTGACGTTTATAAGCTTTGACACTTTCGGTTTTCGGTAACATGTCGAGCCACTCGGCAGAGTTTTCCCGCCCCCTTTCCCCCCATTTCCCCCCTGCCAACCCCCCAACCCACCAACCACCCGAGGGGCTGGTTTAAAATGTTGCTACATCGAAATGATTACAACTAATTACGATGCACTTAGGCTTTGGTTAGTCCTCAACCTGTTTCACTCATACCCCCCCCCCCCCCCTTGCGGAACCGCCCTTGGGAAAAGCCACCAACCCCTCCCCTTTTTTTGGGGTGAAAAATTACTGGCGTGGCCAAACTTATTTTGGCGTAAAATTGAAAAATTCTTTTGTATAAGGAATTAAGAGTAAGTTGATTCTTTGTTTTCCTTTAGTTCGTTTTTTTTTTTTGCCCCGTCTTCGTTGGATTCTTCTGCTGGTGTGTGAGTGAGTCCTGGAGAGTCCTCAAGAGTCCCGAAGAGTCCTGTTGAGTCCTGTTGAGTCCCGAGTCCACCCGCTCCCCTGTTTAAGCTATTTTATTATGCAAGAAACAAAAGTTTCATTTGTTTGTCCCGTTCTTCGTTAAGAAAAACCATCAATCATTCGCCGTGTTTTACGATGTCCTCCAGGACGACACAGAGAGTTCGGTGGGAAGTGGGAGAGTTGAGGAGAGTTGAGGAGAGTGGAGTGGAGTGGCAGCAGCGACAACAAAAATGTTTCATTTTCACACACTAAACAAATTACATGCCGACAGAGTGAAGTGTCCTTCTGGCGGCGTCCCTTCCCCTTACCAAATTTCCCACCCCATCCAGCATTCCGCTAGCCATCTTTCACTAGGTGGCAAATAGTTTCCATAATGTGCTCCGCCGTTCGTAGAAACTGGGGTAAATGTAACTGGGATGCGGATGCGGATGCGGATGCTCTGCTGCTCCGCATTGCTCGCCTGGTTGACTTCCCTTGACTCACGGCTCCTTGGCCCGGCAAAGGTTGAGGTTCAGCCATGCCGAATCCACCGCACCAGGGTGCTTCAATTCCATCGAGGCCTCCGAGGCAACCGCAGCTCCTCCATTTCCATTTCCATTTCCATGGCGACTTTATGCAGGCTATTGTTTAATGTATTGCATTTATGGGTTGCTAATGTTACAACCCTTTTACACGCACGCCTTTAAAGTCAACTGGTATTTTTGTTGAAAGAATATAATAAATAATTCCAAAAACTACCTGTTGATTTTTGTTTAGAAAATTTCTACAGAAAAATAGTAGATTAAATTTTTGTTTATTAATCAGTTGATTGATAATTATCAAATAACATAGATAAACCCCAACATCCCTCGGTTTTTATAGCCTGCTTTTTGGGGCTGAACTAGTTAAATATCTTAAAGTGAAGCAAGGGGCAAGTGGAATACAATTTAAACTAATATGCCCATTAAAATATCACATAATTAAAGTTACCATCAATATTTGATTTTATGCCTGCAGATAATTAAGTAATTTGATTTATCAATTATTAATACTATTACTAATTGCTAATTTTTAGCAGCTGGAAACCCAATATTATTTGAAACTATTGTATTTCAATCAATCAGGTTTCGAATGTAGTTTTGCAATGAAAATGAATATGCCCTTCAAGCTCTTCAGTTGCTTGTGTGTGTGTGTGTGTGTGTGTGCGATGGGGTTGATTTGCAAGGCACATTCCGCCCGCCGCCCACAAATGGCCATTTGTCGATTGGCAATTGAAATTCATGTTAAAGCATTTATCCATTTCACCTTGGCACGGCATTTGACCTTCAAGAGAGCCGCAAATTCCGCAAGGAGCGCCAAAATGGGGCGACTATGGTGGGGAAGGGGGTTGGGAGGATGGGGGGTTAGAGGAGGAGGCGGTGGCTTTTGAAGACCGAAACTTAACCCAAAACCGAACCGAACATGAACATGAACCTGTTTTTGGTTTCTGGTTTCTGGTCTGTGTGGGAGCAATTTATTTTGCAACTAATAGCGCCCCGCCCCCTTACACCCCGTTAGAACCCCCTCCCCCTCTACGCCCCTGGTCGCCCCGACTCGACACTTGAGTCATGCAACTTAAATTTATAGAAGCACATTAAACTTTTAAATGATAAATTGCTGAATATAATTTACGTTGAAGGTGGCAGGGGGATGGAAGGGGGTTGCAAAAGGGGGGGAAAGGGGGTTAGGGGGGGCTGGCAAAAGGGGTGCCCGGATAAGCATTTGCTCCTTTTGACGTTGACGTCGTGGCAGGCCCAGTTAATAACTCTTGCGCTATTGCCTTTGGCTTTTCCCAAAACAGGGGGGGTTGGGGTGGTTTTGCCCACGGAGGGGTTGGCTTTCAGGGGGCTGCCTGTATAAACTGTTTAATATGCACGCAATGTCAGCGTAAATGTTTGTTGATTAGTGTGTCCTTAGTTTTTAGTGCCTTCCGATGGAACTGACGAATGCGTTTCCGTTTTACACACTGATGAGAGGGGTTGGTGCTAGGAGGGGGTGGCAAAAGGGTGGCAAAAGGGTGGCAAAGGGGTGGCCTTGGCGGCACCCAGCACTTCATATTCATGCTCATTGACAGCACGCTAACGGCATATAAATTGACAGTTGTTCGCGTGCCAAGAGCAAGACAGCAAATGAGCGGCGAAAAGGGACGGGGCTATCAGTGTCTGTGTCTTTTCCCCCTTTTTCCGCTTTTCCCGACTTACCCCAGCTCCATCCCTCAGCGTTTATGTCAAAGAAGCAACTCAATGCTTTTTGCACTCTTTTCCTACACGCTAAAGTAAATCTTTGTCCCTTTGTCCGTTGAAACACGTTTGTCCGTATAAACACGGCGATCTTGTCCGTTTAAAAGATTTAATGTTGTAATTTAAATTGAAATGCATTGAATTCCTTCTGCTTTTCAGCAAGTTGTTTATGTTTTTTATAAAATAGTTTAAAAATATTTCATTTTTTTCCAGTGCATACCATTTCCCCTTTGTTCTCCCTCTTTGTTTTTTCTTCTTTGTTTGCGTGCCTCTGTGTGGGTGAGTGTTTTTCCGTGCTTATTGCCCTTTGTTGTTTTTGCATTTTCATTTTCAATTACAAATGACACAAGTGCCTCACGCTCCAGTTTTCCAGTTGTGTGTGTGTGTGTGCCTTTGCATGTAGCTGTGTGTGTAACTGTCATGATAATAACGAGTACCGCAATTTGTTGTTGGGCACCCACAAGCCTACAAAATCAACAACAACAAAAGCAACAGCCCCAAGAACTTAACACGTTTCTATTTCTATTTTCCATTTCAGTTTCTATTTCTATTCCAACTTCTAGCCTCCTCCTCCTCCACTTCTTGTTTGTATTGCAGGTAAATGTGTGTTTGTGTGTGTGTTTGAGAGTCCAACACCTTTTTTGGGGGACTCCCCGGGGGAAATTTAACATTTCGATTTCGCCTGTCAGCTGCCAATTGGCCCAAAATAAAATTCAAATGTGCTCCACTGACCCTTTTTCGATTCAAGCGGGCAGATTCTGTGGCCAATCAACCCGGTTGGGAGTCGGTTGAAATTCGGACATGAACAGCAGGAGATCGTTGGGAGTCGAAATAGAGGCTGGAAAATCAGGGGGAAAGCCCAGCCGAATAATTGTTAGAAAGCCACTTGGGCATTGGCTAATATACCAAATATTGCGTAGGTCAGAAAGCGAGTGAGATTTACCAAATAAATAATACAGTTTATTAATAACAGGAGTGTCTATCAACTTACAGATACAGATAGTAAAACTAGAAATATTTTTTAAATATGTAGGTTAACTCTTTATACAATTTCTGGAAAAAATAACTGTTTATGATGTTTACACCGAGAAAAAGAATGATAATTCGTACATTAATTTCAATTTATTGAGTTACAAAACAAGAGAGAACCCGTTACTCAGCTGAGGGGAGTGCGAGGGAGATGGAGATAAAAACTTTGATCACGCATAACTTTTTAACGAATGGTCCGATTTGAAAAATTTCTTCTACATTTCAATAGGTATTGATAAAAACAATAAAACTGCATTTTTACTTATCCGAAATATTTAAATTTTTAAAATCGCGATAAAGCGAACATTTTGTATAATAGATCAATGTATCAATAGATTTTTTTGGGCTAACTTATACTTTACAGAAGCAACAAAAATTGCCCGAAGAAAGGATTTTTTCAATTTGCAGCCTCGATAAACCAGTAGATGGTGATGACACCCAACGGATAACACAGCCAGATGGACCTCCTCTCTTTGGATAAATCCCGTTTAATAATCGCCACCAGGCGAATGCAAACACACTTCCACTTGCATAAATGCCAAACTCGCACAAGTCTCGAGCTTTCCAGCTCTCGATAAGAATTTTACGATATTAGCGCGGAAAAGCGGGTGGAAACTGTGGGGAAAACTGCAGCTCTTGGCGACCGCAGACCGCAAGTCGATTATAGAAAACTTGTAATAAAATTTTCGTTAGCCGAAACCAACAAATGGAACGCAGCCACGAGGGGTCACAGAAGATGCAGCTGTGGATAAGGGGGGAAAATTGGTGGAAAAGTTCGCTGTGGAAAAGAATGGAAAAAGAGGGAAAAAGTGCGACAACAACCGCTGAACTCTTGGCAATTGGAAACTATGAAACAAGCGACCGCAAGGCGGAGGTAAAGAAAAAGGAGAAGGAGAAGGAGAAGGAAAAGGATAGGGAAAAGGGGGCGGGACAGCTGCGAAAATTGTGTTTATTTAACGCTGCTGCATGAGTGGGCAAAGGGGGATGGGGGAAGGGGGAGGGAAGGGGAGGGGAAAAGCGGAAAAGCGAAACAGAAAAGCTGCGGGCCGAGGCGCCTTGCAACCTGCGGTTGTTCTTCTCCTTCAAGATAAAACGCATTTATGCGCGAAATTTCCAACCAAGCAGCCAACCAAGGGTTAAAGGGGGCGGCTGGGCTTAAGCGGACGGTTCGGGGGGGGCGTGGTCAGCCACATGAGCACAAAACTAAGCCTGCTAACGAACTCGGAGCCAGGCCAATTCACTTAACAACTTTATCGGCAACTTCATCATCATCGAGCGAGCATTTCGAGGAAACGGACCCCAAAGCTTCGACATTGTCAGCGACAGATTCGGATACAGCTAAAGATACAGATACAGATACGGATTCAGACACTTCGTGCAGATTCGGAGGTGCACTGAAAATAAAAGGTATCAGATATGCTAAGCAAAAGTATTTAAAAATTCCTGCATTGCTACCAAATACATAAACTTATTGGAACTAAGTTATCTGCAACTGCAAAATTGTCTCTTTTTCTTTTTTTTTAGATTGTATTCATTCAGAAAAACAGCAGAATATAAAAATTAGAAAATTATGAAAACGAAAAAAGTGTATTTCTAGTTTGGAGAAAATTTTCGTTTTAATTTTAATTCTAATAAAAATGTAGTAGTTTTTAATTTACATTGTTAAGAAAAATAAAGAAATAATATTAAAAATAAATGTCAGGATCCTGAAAGTTCTTTCATATCTTCCAAATTATTGTGAATTCAAGCACGAAAATAGTCAAAGGATATTCTGAGATAGTAAGATCATCAACTTGTTGCCCCTTCTACCTAAAAATATATTAATTTAAATAAAAGAAACATTTTTAATTGTACTTGAAATATTTTTTACCGAATAATTAGTGAATTATTTATTTTAATTTGAATTATTTTTTCTACGTGTACCGAATACACCCACACTTACCCGTATAATTTTCAATTTGATTTCAATTCGTTGACGGCCTACGACACAACGTCATCATGGCCATGGCTCCCCAAAAACCGCCCACCACCCACCAGGCCGATAGATATTTTTCTCAAAGAAACGAGAACGTGGAGAGGGGACGGTGAGACAAGGAAGACAGGCGAAATCCGGCGTACGTGATTTTCCACCTTAATGCCATTTTTTAGTTGACAACCTCTGACAATTTGGCACCCTCTATATAGATCCAATTCCCCCCTTTTATCACTCCCCACACCCACCACTCATTTCACTTTGTATTTCTGCTGTTTTTTGTATTTTTTTGGAATATATCCTTGCTGGGGATCCAGTCGCATCTTTCTTACTATCCCATAGTATACTTTATAAAGGGAAATTCCCCCTGACCTTGCCTGGCCCAACCCCTCGGCTTATCGTGCAAAGTTTTTAAGTTTCGATTCGTGTTTGGCATACGTAATGGAGGCATTTTTTTGCTGGCCTGCCTTTCACTTCGCCTTCCTGCCACGCCCATTTCAGCCCAATTTTCCCCCTTTCTGTGAAGCCTGGGCTGCTTTTCAATTTGCAGATTTCCGAATTTTCTATTTTGGTTCTTTGCGCCGAGGTTAAAGCCGATGGGATGGCCTTATAAATTATTGAATTTGGCTGCTTTTGATGATGGGGTGCTTATGTTGATGTACTTGTAAATATCTAGCGATGCCAGCTTGAAGTTTTCGTTTTACATTTTCCATTTTTCTATGAATTGTATTTGTAGGTTGGCTGTGTTGAATTTAAATTCAATTGAAAAGTAGCTGTTAAGGAAAAAGACTAAGTTATTTTAATTAAATAAATACTTTTAATTAATTAAATTAACTTATTATCATTTTAATTCGAATAATATGCAAGTTTATGTGAAATATTTTTGATAAATATCTATAAACTATTATAATGTAATTTAATGCATTCTTTGGCTTACACAATTTTATGAAAATAACTTTTTAAATCTTACAAAAAGTGAATAAATTTCTAAGTTACTTTATTTGTTGACAATCAGCTACAGATTGGAACGACAAAAAGTTGGCGGATGATCTGCAAATCGCAGCGTTTATCGACCTGATGGGAACGCGTATTCTGATTACATCTGGGGCTATGTAAACATCGGATTGGAGCCAGTAAATCGGAAGATACTCCGTAAGCCGCTTACCAAAATAACAGCAGAACAAAACAAAACAAAACAAAAATAAAGCGGGCAACAAATCAAGGTAATCAACATGAAATCAATCGATTTGCTCTTTTAGGCGCTTTCAATTCGATTTTCCTACTTTGCTATTCCCTTTTGTCGCCTTCCATTGTTTTCATTTTGTTGCAGGAAACAGAGCAACAAAAATTGTACGAAAAAAGAACGCACAATTTAAAAATGCCTTTGTTTGAGGGGATGGTCTATGGGATGGGATAGGATGATATGGGGGTGGCTATGGGGTTCGGTATGGTTGCTAAGGACTAGCTTCATGGAGCAAACAAAGGACAATAGCACAGGACGAACATTTTCGTGATATACCAAAAGCAACAATGGCAAAAACAAGAGCGTCGTGTGTGGAGCAGAAAGGGGGATTTTTAAAGGGGGGTTTGGATTGGGCGCCGAAAGAGGGACAGCGGCTGATGGCAAATAGAAATGCTAATAAAAAAATTCCAACATCAATCTGTGGAATTTGTGTTGAACATATGCGCCAATAATGTCGGAACCCCTGGGTTAGAGGGGGGTTAACAGGGGGTTAGCAGGGGCTTAACAGGGGTGGGTATTTGGAGGGGCTGGCAAACAGGACAGGACCTGCTGCCACGTCCTTGCTCCGATGAGGTCGATATGTTTGCTTAGCTGAATGTTGGTGATGATGTGTAAACATTTACATGACGTGCTCCAGTTTATTTTAACCTTTGATCGGAGCCTCTGCCGCTGCCTCTGCCGCCGCCGCTGCATCTGCCTTCTTTGCCTTCTGCTTCAGTCAACGTCGCTGCCAGCGTTTCGCACCTGCTTTTCAGGAGTGTGCAAAAAAGTAAGGAAAAATATTTGCATTAAAAATGACTTGTTTGTGTAGGCAGACGGCGTTCGACAAGGATGCTTAGCCACAGAGGCGCACCAAGGGGGATAATGATCAAATTTAATAATTATAATTAAGATTAATTCAAATTACATATAAATTACGTTTTATAAAAATTAATAAAAGGAGGAAAAACATAAAAACTTCAATTGTGTAATTGAAATTATTTCTTAAACAAATTCTTATATTTTTTTTTGTTTTTAAACATGGCAAACAATGGTATTATTTGCCTTAAAAATATCCTAAAATCCCCTTCCACACAAGTAAGCCACTGGTGAGTTCGGATAAGCTAGCGGGTAAGTCTGGAAAATGAGGAAAACTGAACAAAGGGCACCGGAAGTGTTTGGCGACTTTAAAGCCTGCCTGCATAAGCAAACAGCAACATGCCTCCAAACAACACAGCCACCCACACTTGCAGGGGGTTGAGGAGGGGGGGGCAGGAAAAGCGCAAATGAAACCTCAGGCGAGCCACGATAAATCCGAGCCAACCCCCTGGAAGATGTCCTATGAATGATGCTCGGGTTAACGGGCGCAGATTAGGGATGGATGGGGGATGGGGGATGTCGATGGGCACCCCTAAGTGTGCCAATAAGCTGAAGTACGTGCTGCAATCCACGCAACCATAAACGCATTTACAATGGGTCCCGGTCCCTTTAAAGCAAGCCCAAATTTTGAAGTGGCCAAAGGACTGGCAAATATGTAGAAAAAGAAATTCCTCTCTTATTTTAATTATGAAGAGGAAGTTTAAAAAAAGTATTTTTAATTAAAAGTAATAGTTAATTACTTTTTAATTCAGGAAATTCAGTTTTGTGTTCTGCTTATATTTTTTAAAATTTATTTTGAATATAATAAATAATAAATGGAATATATTTTGCAACAAAAATCTTAATTATTCTAGTTTTTCAAATGAAACAAATATTTTTGTATTTATAAAGATTTTAACAACTCCAGATTTTCGGTCACAACAAGTGAATAATCCTATTTTCAAATAATGGCTTGCTTCACTTCCTAGCTTAAGATGCATTTAAGCCTTTCACGCCGGGTTGACTGATGCACTCAATAAAGCCTACTGAAAATAACAAAAGCGTATTTATTTATGGCATTTATACGTACATTTCCCGAAAGAGTGAAAAGCCACAAAAAAAGGCAAACAAAATAAAACGGAAACGAAAACGAAAAGGCAGTAAAAAAATAAAACCAGAAAGGGAAAATCTCACACTTAAGCTTTTTCGACAAGGTCCTTGCCTTGGACATTTGTAATCCTGCCCTCCTGGTGGGTGGTGGGTGGTTATGGGTGTCATCAGCAGGGGGTTTCCATGTTGATCACATGGTAATCACAGCTCCTTGCATCGCGCATTGTCGCGCTGTTGTTGTTACGCCAGCCGAGCTTTTTATGCCTTTTTATTGCTTGTTTATGACATTGTCGTTTGGAAAGCAGACCCCCCCCCCCCCCTCTCAACATGTGACTTTTCTTTTGTTTTCGGTGTGTTTGTTTTTGGACAAAGGATATTTGGTAGCTTTGCATGTGCGTGGAACTTGCCAGGAGGCTGATAGATTAGGCAACACAAAAACACAGAGGAAAATCGGTATATATATTTTCCACTAAATATTTAAAAAAAACAAATATCAAAAAATTAAGTAATCTAAACTAATAAAATAAGGGTCCAAAAAAACGGGACGTAAGACCTGCAGCCAAAACGACTTGATATAAAAATCTAAAAACAAATCCGAAATACGGAAATAATTGATTATAATCAAGCTATCATTTTGAAATTTATCAGAGAATTTAATCAAAAATCTTTTATAATATTGTCACGACTTACAAAACGTGTCGACTTGGAATACATTTTATTTGAAAGGCATTGTTCTGACTTTTTTTTTCGGTGTAGTCATAAAAACAAAAGCATGGCAAGTTTTACGAGCGCATAATCGAAAAACTTCCCTTTCGGGATGCGTTGGGTTGGGTGGCTTTGGGATATGGATATGGGATATGGGATATGTAATATGGGATGTGTAATTTGGGATGTGGGATATGGGAGGTTGACAGATGAGGGCGCCACGCAGGCCTAAAGTCATCTTCTTTGTATGGAAGTCCTCTTCCCTTTCCCGCCCCCGTGGTAAACAGCTGCTTTGAATACAAATATAAAAACGACAACAATGAGCTGGACAACTTTTTCATTGTTGGCCATTTCGATGTCTGACAACAGGCGGCTTTCCCCTGCTGTCCTGCCCCCCTCCCCGCTTAACCCATGTCTGCCGTCTGGCTAATTGTGTGCGCGACTTTTTGATTTCACATTTGTCTGCCTTTCTTTTCGTGTCTCACTAATTGCTGGCTAAATGTGTGCGTGGCGAGACACGGCCAATGTCACGTTTGTGCAGGCGGGGGGCGTGGCACTTGGCATAATAGCTTCATTTTTGAATAAAAAGAAAGCTAGTATCGAAATATTTTTATTTACTTTAAGGGGATCATAGAACATTGTGCCCAAAAATTGTATATGGTACTGAATTAATTATAATTTAAAGATTTAAAAAATGTAAATTTTAGAAAATTCTTAAAGTTTTTCATAGTGATTTTTCGAAAAAAGAAAATTGAACAAAATTAAAGTTGCTAGATTTGAGAGCCATTTTTTTGTGGAAAATTGGAATTTGGGTTTTTGGCAAAAATAAGAATTTTTTGATTTTGTTTTATTGCTGTAACTTGGCCAAAAATGGTCTTACACCAAAAATACGCAATGTTTTGAACAGATAACAAAATAATTATTAAATCCATGACAATTTCAGAGCAATTTTTAATAAATACAATTTTTGCCAACTTCTATTTCTTTTTAAAGGGTTCCAAAACAATTGGCCAAAGAATAAAATGTCCAGGTTTAAGTGCCAATCGAAAATATCAGTATTTTTGGCGTAACATGAGAAAAAACGGTCAGAATCCTAAATGTCAATCCTTTTTGAGCTCGTAATTAAAATCCCTATCGATTGGCATTCAAATAAGGAACTTTTAACTGTTTAATAATTTTTTGTAAAAAATTGTGACCAAACCCCTTATAAAAAACGCAAAAAATCAAAATCGAGTTTTTTGCACAAAAATATCAGTATTTTTGGCGTAACATGAGAAAAAACGGTCAGAATCCTAAATGTCATACCTTTTTGAGCTCGTAATTAAAATCCCTATCGATTGGCATTCAAATAAGGAATTTTTAACTGTTTTGAATTTTTTGTAAAAAATTGTGACCATACCCCTTATAAAAAACGCAAAAAATCAAAATCGAATTTTTTGCACAAAAATATCAGTATTTTTGGCGTAACATGAGAAAAAACGGTCAGAATCTTAAATGTCATACCTTTTTGAGCTCGTTATTAAAATCCCTATCGATTGGCATTCAAAAAAGGAATTTTTAACTGTTTTGAATTTTTTGTAAAAAATTGTGACCAAACCCCTTATAAAAAACGCAAAAAATCAAAATCGAGTTTTTTGCACAAAAATATTTTTGGCGTAACATGAGAAAAAACGGTCAGAATCTTAAATGTCATACCTTTTTGAGCTCGTTATTAAAATCCCTATCGATTGGCATTCAAAAAAGGAATTTTTAACTGTTTTGAATTTTTTGTAAAAAATTGTGACCAAACCCCTTATAAAAAACGCAAAAAATCAAAATCGAGTTTTTTGCACAAAAATATCAGTATTTTTGGCGTAACATGAGAAAAAACGGTCAGAATCCTAAATGTCATACCTTTTTGAGCTCGTAATTAAAATCCCTATCGATTGGCATTCAAATAAGGAACTTTTAACTGTTTTGAATTTTTTGTAAAAAATTGTGACCAAACCCCTTATAAAAAACGCAAAAAATCAAAATCGAGTTTTTTGCACAAAAATATCAGTATTTTTAGCGTAACATGAGAAAAAACGGTCAGAATCCTAAATGTCATACCTTTTTGAGCTCGTAATTAAAATCCCTATCGATTGGCATTCAAATAAGGAATTTTTAACTGTTTTGAATTTTTTGTAAAAAATTGTGACCATACCCCTTATAAAAAACGCAAAAAATCAAAATCGAGTTTTTTGCACAAAAATATCAGTATTTTTGGCGTAACATGAGAAAAAACGGTCAGAATCTTAAATGTCATACCTTTTTGAGCTCGTTATTAAAATCCCTATCGATTGGCATTCAAATAAGGAATTTTTAACTGTTTTGAATTTTTTGTAAAAAATTGTGACCATACCCCTTATAAAAAACGCAAAAAATCAAAATCGAGTTTTTTGCACAAAAATATCAGTATTTTTGGCGTAACATGAGAAAAAACGGTCAGAATCTTAAATGTCATACCTTTTTGAGCTCGTTATTAAAATCCCTATCGATTGGCATTCAAATAAGGAATTTTTAACTGTTTTGAATTTTTTGTAAAAAATTGTGACCAAACCCCTTATAAAAAACGCAAAAAATCAAAATCGAGTTTTTTGCACAAAAATATCAGTATTTTTGGCGTAACATGAGAAAAAACGGACAGAATCTTAAATGTCATACCTTTTTGAGCTCGTTATTAAAATCCCTATCGATTGGCATTCAAATAAGGAATTTTTAACTGTTTTGAATTTTTTGTAAAAAATTGTGACCAAACCCCTTATAAAAAACGCAAAAAATCAAAATCGAGTTTTTTGCACAAAAATATCAGTATTTTTGGCGTAACATGAGAAAAAACGGTCAGAATCTTAAATGTCATACCTTTTTGAGCTCGTTATTAAAATCCCTATCGATTGGCATTCAAATAAGGAACTTTTAACTGTTTTGAATTTTTTGTAAAAAATTGTGACCAAACCCCTTATAAAAAACGCAAAAAATCAAAATCGAGTTTTTTGCACAAAAATATCAGTATTTTTGGCGTAACATGAGAAAAAACGGTCAGAATCCTAAATGTCATACCTTTTTGAGCTCGTAATTAAAATCCCTATCGATTGGCATTCAAATAAGGAATTTTTAACTGTTTTGAATTTTTTGTAAAAAATTGTGACCATACCCCTTATAAAAAACGCAAAAAATCAAAATCGAGTTTTTTGCACAAAAATATCAGTATTTTTGGCGTAACATGAGAAAAAACGGTCAGAATCTTAAATGTCATACCTTTTTGAGCTCGTTATTAAAATCCCTATCGATTGGCATTCAAATAAGGAAATTTTAACTGTTTTGAATTTTTTGTAAAAAATTGTGACCAAACCCCTTATAAAAAACGCAAAAAATCAAAATCGAGTTTTTTGCACAAAAATATCAGTATTTTTGGCGTAACATGAGAAAAAACGGACAGAATCTTAAATGTCATACCTTTTTGAGCTCGTTATTAAAATCCCTATCGATTGGCATTCAAATAAGGAATTTTTAACTGTTTTGAATTTTTTGTAAAAAATTGTGACCAAACCCCTTATAAAAAACGCAAAAAATCAAAATCGAGTTTTTTGCACAAAAATATCAGTATTTTTGGCGTAACATGAGAAAAAACGGTCAGAATCTTAAATGTCATACCTTTTTGAGCTCGTAATTAAAATCCCTATCGATTGGCATTCAAATAAGGAATTTTTAACTGTTTTGAATTTTTTGTAAAAAATTGTGACCATACCCCTTATAAAAAACGCAAAAAATCAAAATCGAGTTTTTTGCACAAAAATATCAGTATTTTTGGCGTAACATGAGAAAAAACGGTCAGAATCTTAAATGTCATACCTTTTTGAGCTCGTTATTAAAATCCCTATCGATTGGCATTCAAATAAGGAATTTTTAACTGTTTTGAATTTTTTTGTAAAAAATTGTGACCATACCCCTTATAAAAAACGCAAAAAATCAAAATCGAGTTTTTTGCACAAAAATATCAGTATTTTTGGCGTAACATGAGAAAAAACGGTCAGAATCTTAAATGTCATACCTTTTTGAGCTCGTTATTAAAATCCCTATCGATTGGCATTCAAATAAGGAATTTTTAACTGTTTTGAATTTTTTGTAAAAAATTGTGACCAAACCCCTTATAAAAAACGCAAAAAATCAAAATCGAGTTTTTTGCACAAAAATATCAGTATTTTTGGCGTAACATGAGAAAAAACGGACAGAATCTTAAATGTCATACCTTTTTGAGCTCGTTATTAAAATCCCTATCGATTGGCATTCAAATAAGGAATTTTTAACTGTTTTGAATTTTTTGTAAAAAATTGTGACCAAACCCCTTATAAAAAACGCAAAAAATCAAAATCGAGTTTTTTGCACAAAAATATCAGTATTTTTGGCGTAACATGAGAAAAAACGGTCAGAATCTTAAATGTCATACCTTTTTGAGCTCGTTATTAAAATCCCTATCGATTGGCATTCAAATAAGGAACTTTTAACTGTTTTGAATTTTTTGTAAAAAATTGTGACCAAACCCCTTATAAAAAACGCAAAAAATCAAAATCGAGTTTTTTGCACAAAAATATCAGTATTTTTGGCGTAACATGAGAAAAAACGGTCAGAATCCTAAATGTCATACCTTTTTGAGCTCGTAATTAAAATCCCTATCGATTGGCATTCAAATAAGGAATTTTTAACTGTTTTGAATTTTTTGTAAAAAATTGTGACCATACCCCTTATAAAAAACGCAAAAAATCAAAATCGAGTTTTTTGCACAAAAATATCAGTATTTTTGGCGTAACATGAGAAAAAACGGTCAGAATCTTAAATGTCATACCTTTTTGAGCTCGTTATTAAAATCCCTATCGATTGGCATTCAAATAAGGAACTTTTAACTGTTTTGAATTTTTTGTAAAAAATTGTGACCAAACCCCTTATAAAAAACGCAAAAAATCAAAATCGAGTTTTTTGCACAAAAATATCAGTATTTTTGGCGTAACATGAGAAAAAACGGACAGAATCTTAAATGTCATACCTTTTTGAGCTCGTTATTAAAATCCCTATCGATTGGCATTCAAATAAGGAATTTTTAACTGTTTTGAATTTTTTGTAAAAAATTGTGACCAAACCCCTTATAAAAAACGCAAAAAATCAAAATCGAGTTTTTTGCACAAAAATATCAGTATTTTTGGCGTAACATGAGAAAAAACGGTCAGAATCTTAAATGTCATACCTTTTTGAGCTCGTTATTAAAATCCCTATCGATTGGCATTCAAATAAGGAACTTTTAACTGTTTTGAATTTTTTGTAAAAAATTGTGACCAAACCCCTTATAAAAAACGCAAAAAATCAAAATCGAGTTTTTTGCACAAAAATATCAGTATTTTTGGCGTAACATGAGAAAAAACGGTCAGAATCCTAAATGTCATACCTTTTTGAGCTCGTAATTAAAATCCCTATCGATTGGCATTCAAATAAGAAACTTTTAACCGGTTTGTAATTTTTTTGTAAAAAATTGTGACCAAACCCCTTATAAAAAACGCAAAAAATCAAAATCGAGTTTTTTGCACAAAAATATCAGTATTTTTGGCGTAACATGAGAAAAAACGGTCAGAATCCTAAATGTCATACCTTTTTGAGCTCGTAATTAAAATCCCTATCGATTGGCATTCAAATAAGGAATTTTTAACTGTTTTGAATTTTTTGTAAAAAATTGTGACCATACCCCTTATAAAAAACGCAAAAAATCAAAATCGAGTTTTTTGCACAAAAATATCAGTATTTTTGGCGTAACATGAGAAAAAACGGTCAGAATCTTAAATGTCATACCTTTTTGAGCTCGTTATTAAAATCCCTATCGATTGGCATTCAAATAAGGAATTTTTAACTGTTTTGAATTTTTTGTAAAAAATTGTGACCAAACCCCTTATAAAAAACGCAAAAAATCAAAATCGAGTTTTTTGCACAAAAATATCAGTATTTTTGGCGTAACATGAGAAAAAACGGACAGAATCTTAAATGTCATACCTTTTTGAGCTCGTTATTAAAATCCCTATCGATTGGCATTCAAATAAGGAATTTTTAACTGTTTTGAATTTTTTGTAAAAAATTGTGACCAAACCCCTTATAAAAAACGCAAAAAATCAAAATCGAGTTTTTTGCACAAAAATATCAGTATTTTTGGCGTAACATGAGAAAAAACGGTCAGAATCTTAAATGTCATACCTTTTTGAGCTCGTTATTAAAATCCCTATCGATTGGCATTCAAATAAGGAACTTTTAACTGTTTTGAATTTTTTGTAAAAAATTGTGACCAAACCCCTTATAAAAAACGCAAAAAATCAAAATCGAGTTTTTTGCACAAAAATATCAGTATTTTTGGCGTAACATGAGAAAAAACGGTCAGAATCCTAAATGTCATACCTTTTTGAGCTCGTAATTAAAATCCCTATCGATTGGCATTCAAATAAGGAATTTTTAACTGTTTTGAATTTTTT
Organism: Drosophila prostipennis; assembly: GCA_037075205.1. Taxonomy (NCBI): domain Eukaryota; kingdom Metazoa; phylum Arthropoda; class Insecta; order Diptera; family Drosophilidae; genus Drosophila; species Drosophila prostipennis. The sequence goes on along the minus strand of JBAMCJ010005213.1, from coordinate 18,504 downwards.
GTAAAAAATTGTGACCAAACCCCTTATAAAAAACGCAAAAAATCAAAATCGAGTTTTTTGCACAAAAATATCAGTATTTTTGGCGTAACATGAGAAAAAACGGTCAGAATCCTAAATGTCATACCTTTTTGAGCTCGTAATTAAAATCCCTATCGATTGGCATTCAAATAAGGAATTTTTAACTGTTTTGAATTTTTTGTAAAAAATTGTGACCATACCCCTTATAAAAAACGCAAAAAATCATAATCGAGTTTTTCGCACAAAAATATCAGTATTTTTGGCGTAACATGAGAAAAAACGGTCAGAATCTTAAATGTCATACCTTTTTGAGCTCGTTATTAAAATCCCTATCGATTGGCATTCAAATAAGGAACTTTTAACTGTTTTGAATTTTTTGTAAAAAATTGTGACCAAACCCCTTATAAAAAACGCAAAAAATCAAAATCGAGTTTTTTGCACAAAAATATCAGTATTTTTGGCGTAACATGAGAAAAAACGGTCAGAATCTTAAATGTCATACCTTTTTGAGCTCGTTATTAAAATCCCTATCGATTGGCATTCAAATAAGGAACTTTTAACTGTTTTGAATTTTTTGTAAAAAATTGTGACCAAACTCCTTATAAAAAACGCAAAAAATCAAAATCGAGTTTTTTGCACAAAAATATCAGTATTTTTGGCGTAACATGAGAAAAAACGGTCAGAATCCTAAATGTCATACCTTTTTGAGCTCGTAATTAAAATCCCTATCGATTGGCATTCAAATAAGGAATTTTTAACTGTTTTGAATTTTTTGTAAAAAATTGTGACCATAACCCTCTTATAAAAAACGCAAAAAATCAAAATCGAGTTTTTTGCACAAAAATATCAGTATTTTTGGCGTAACATGAGAAAAAACGGTCAGAATCTTAAATGTCATACCTTTTTTGAGCTCGTTATTAAAATCCCTATCGATTGGCATTCAAATAAGGAACTTTTAACTGTTTTGAATTTTTTGTAAAAAATTGTGACCAAACCCCTTATAAAAAACGCAAAAAATCAAAATCGAGTTTTTTGCACAAAAATATCAGTATTTTTGGCGTAACATGAGAAAAAACGGTCAGAATCTTAAATGTCATACCTTTTTGAGCTCGTTATTAAAATCCCTATCGATTGGCATTCAAATAAGGAATTTTTAACTGTTTTGAATTTTTTGTAAAAAATTGTGACCAAACCCCTTATAAAAAACGCAAAAAATCAAAATCGAGTTTTTTGCACAAAAATATCAGTATTTTTGGCGTAACATGAGAAAAAACGGTCAGAATCTTAAATGTCATACCTTTTTGAGCTCGTTATTAAAATCCCTATCGATTGGCATTCAAATAAGGAACTTTTAACTGTTTTGAATTTTTTGTAAAAAATTGTGACCAAACCCCTTATAAAAAACGCAAAAAATCAAAATCGAGTTTTTTGCACAAAAATATCAGTATTTTTGGCGTAACATGAGAAAAAACGGTCAGAATCTTAAATGTCATACCTTTTTGAGCTCGTTATTAAAATCCCTATCGATTGGCATTCAAATAAGGAACTTTTAACTGTTTTGAATTTTTTGTAAAAAATTGTGACCAAACCCCTTATAAAAAACGCAAAAAATCAAAATCGAGTTTTTTGCACAAAAATATCAGTATTTTTGGCGTAACATGAGAAAAAACGGTCAGAATCTTAAATGTCATACCTTTTTGAGCTCGTTATTAAAATCCCTATCGATTGGCATTCAAATAAGGAATTTTTAACTGTTTTGAATTTTTTGTAAAAAATTGTGACCAAACCCCTTATAAAAAACGCAAAAAATCAAAATCGAGTTTTTTGCACAAAAATATCAGTATTTTTGGCGTAACATGAGAAAAAACGGTCAGAATCTTAAATGTCATACCTTTTTGAGCTCGTTATTAAAATCCCTATCGATTGGCATTCAAATAAGGAACTTTTAACTGTTTTGAATTTTTTGTAAAAAATTGTGACCAAACCCCTTATAAAAAACGCAAAAAATCAAAATCGAGTTTTTTGCACAAAAATATCAGTATTTTTGGCGTAACATGAGAAAAAACGGTCAGAATCTTAAATGTCATACCTTTTTGAGCTCGTTATTAAAATCCCTATCGATTGGCATTCAAATAAGGAACTTTTAACTGTTTTGAATTTTTTGTAAAAAATTGTGACCAAACCCCTTATAAAAAACGCAAAAAATCAAAATCGAGTTTTTTGCACAAAAATATCAGTATTTTTGGCGTAACATGAGAAAAAACGGTCAGAATCCTAAATGTCATACCTTTTTGAGCTCGTAATTAAAATCCCTATCGATTGGCATTCAAATAAGGAATTTTTAACTGTTTTGAATTTTTTGTAAAAAATTGTGACCATACCCCTTATAAAAAACGCAAAAAATCAAAATCGAGTTTTTTGCACAAAAATATCAGTATTTTTGGCGTAACATGAGAAAAAACGGTCAGAATCTTAAATGTCATACCTTTTTGAGCTCGTTATTAAAATCCCTATCGATTGGCATTCAAATAAGGAATTTTTAACTGTTTTGAATTTTTTGTAAAAAATTGTGACCAAACCCCTTATAAAAAACGCAAAAAATCAAAATCGAGTTTTTTGCACAAAAATATCAGTATTTTTGGCGTAACATGAGAAAAAACGGTCAGAATCTTAAATGTCATACCTTTTTGAGCTCGTTATTAAAATCCCTATCGATTGGCATTCAAATAAGGAACTTTTAACTGTTTTGAATTTTTTGTAAAAAATTGTGACCAAACCCCTTATAAAAAACGCAAAAAATCAAAATCGAGTTTTTTGCACAAAAATATCAGTATTTTTGGCGTAACATGAGAAAAAACGGTCAGAATCTTAAATGTCATACCTTTTTGAGCTCGTTATTAAAATCCCTATCGATTGGCATTCAAATAAGGAATTTTTAACTGTTTTGAATTTTTTGTAAAAAATTGTGACCAAACCCCTTATAAAAAACGCAAAAAATCAAAATCGAGTTTTTTGCACAAAAATATCAGTATTTTTGGCGTAACATGAGAAAAAACGGTCAGAATCTTAAATGTCATACCTTTTTGAGCTCGTTATTAAAATCCCTATCGATTGGCATTCAAATAAGGAACTTTTAACTGTTTTGAATTTTTTGTAAAAAATTGTGACCAAACCCCTTATAAAAAACGCAAAAAATCAAAATCGAGTTTTTTGCACAAAAATATCAGTATTTTTGGCGTAACATGAGAAAAAACGGTCAGAATCTTAAATGTCATACCTTTTTGAGCTCGTTATTAAAATCCCTATCGATTGGCATTCAAATAAGGAATTTTTAACTGTTTTGAATTTTTTGTAAAAAATTGTGACCAAACCCCTTATAAAAAACGCAAAAAATCAAAATCGAGTTTTTTGCACAAAAATATCAGTATTTTTGGCGTAACATGAGAAAAAACGGTCAGAATCTTAAATGTCATACCTTTTTGAGCTCGTTATTAAAATCCCTATCGATTGGCATTCAAATAAGGAATTTTTAACTGTTTTGAATTTTTTGTAAAAAATTGTGACCAAACCCCTTATAAAAAACGCAAAAAATCAAAATCGAGTTTTTTGCACAAAAATATCAGTATTTTTGGCGTAACATGAGAAAAAACGGTCAGAATCTTAAATGTCATACCTTTTTGAGCTCGTTATTAAAATCCCTATCGATTGGCATTCAAATAAGGAACTTTTAACTGTTTTGAATTTTTTGTAAAAAATTGTGACCAAACCCCTTATAAAAAACGCAAAAAATCAAAATCGAGTTTTTTGCACAAAAATATCAGTATTTTTGGCGTAACATGAGAAAAAACGGTCAGAATCCTAAATGTCATACCTTTTTGAGCTCGTAATTAAAATCCCTATCGATTGGCATTCAAATAAGGAATTTTTAACTGTTTTGAATTTTTTGTAAAAAATTGTGACCATACCCCTTATAAAAAACGCAAAAAATCAAAATCGAGTTTTTTGCACAAAAATATCAGTATTTTTGGCGTAACATGAGAAAAAACGGTCAGAATCTTAAATGTCATACCTTTTTGAGCTCGTTATTAAAATCCCTATCGATTGGCATTCAAATAAGGAATTTTTAACTGTTTTGAATTTTTTGTAAAAAATTGTGACCAAACCCCTTATAAAAAACGCAAAAAATCAAAATCGAGTTTTTTGCACAAAAATATCAGTATTTTTGGCGTAACATGAGAAAAAACGGACAGAATCTTAAATGTCATACCTTTTTGAGCTCGTTATTAAAATCCCTATCGATTGGCATTCAAATAAGGAATTTTTAACTGTTTTGAATTTTTTGTAAAAAATTGTGACCAAACCCCTTATAAAAAACGCAAAAAATCAAAATCGAGTTTTTTGCACAAAAATATCAGTATTTTTGGCGTAACATGAGAAAAAACGGTCAGAATCCTAAATGTCATACCTTTTTGAGCTCGTAATTAAAATCCCTATCGATTGGCATTCAAATAAGGAATTTTTAACTGTTTTGAATTTTTTGTAAAAAATTGTGACCATACCCCTTATAAAAAACGCAAAAAATCAAAATCGAGTTTTTTGCACAAAAATATCAGTATTTTTGGCGTAACATGAGAAAAAACGGTCAGAATCTTAAATGTCATACCTTTTTGAGCTCGTTATTAAAATCCCTATCGATTGGCATTCAAATAAGGAATTTTTAACTGTTTTGAATTTTTTGTAAAAAATTGTGACCAAACCCCTTATAAAAAACGCAAAAAATCAAAATCGAGTTTTTTGCACAAAAATATCAGTATTTTTGGCGTAACATGAGAAAAAACGGTCAGAATCTTAAATGTCATACCTTTTTGAGCTCGTTATTAAAATCCCTATCGATTGGCATTCAAATAAGGAACTTTTAACTGTTTTGAATTTTTTGTAAAAAATTGTGACCAAACCCCTTATAAAAAACGCAAAAAATCAAAATCGAGTTTTTTGCACAAAAATATCAGTATTTTTGGCGTAACATGAGAAAAAACGGTCAGAATCTTAAATGTCATACCTTTTTGAGCTCGTTATTAAAATCCCTATCGATTGGCATTCAAATAAGGAATTTTTAACTGTTTTGAATTTTTTGTAAAAAATTGTGACCAAACCCCTTATAAAAAACGCAAAAAATCAAAATCGAGTTTTTTGCACAAAAATATCAGTATTTTTGGCGTAACATGAGAAAAAACGGTCAGAATCTTAAATGTCATACCTTTTTGAGCTCGTTATTAAAATCCCTATCGATTGGCATTCAAATAAGGAATTTTTAACTGTTTTGAATTTTTTGTAAAAAATTGTGACCAAACCCCTTATAAAAAACGCAAAAAATCAAAATCGAGTTTTTTGCACAAAAATATCAGTATTTTTGGCGTAACATGAGAAAAAACGGACAGAATCTTAAATGTCATACCTTTTTGAGCTCGTTATTAAAATCCCTATCGATTGGCATTCAAATAAGGAATTTTTAACTGTTTTGAATTTTTTGTAAAAAATTGTGACCAAACCCCTTATAAAAAACGCAAAAAATCAAAATCGAGTTTTTTGCACAAAAATATCAGTATTTTTGGCGTAACATGAGAAAAAACGGTCAGAATCTTAAATGTCATACCTTTTTGAGCTCGTTATTAAAATCCCTATCGATTGGCATTCAAATAAGGAACTTTTAACTGTTTTGAATTTTTTGTAAAAAATTGTGACCAAACCCCTTATAAAAAACGCAAAAAATCAAAATCGAGTTTTTTGCACAAAAATATCAGTATTTTTGGCGTAACATGAGAAAAAACGGTCAGAATCCTAAATGTCATACCTTTTTGAGCTCGTAATTAAAATCCCTATCGATTGGCATTCAAATAAGGAATTTTTAACTGTTTTGAATTTTTTGTAAAAAATTGTGACCATACCCCTTATAAAAAACGCAAAAAATCAAAATCGAGTTTTTTGCACAAAAATATCAGTATTTTTGGCGTAACATGAGAAAAAACGGTCAGAATCCTAAATGTCATACCTTTTTGAGCTCGTTATTAAAATCCCTATCGATTGGCATTCAAATAAGGAACTTTTAACTGTTTTGAATTTTTTGTAAAAAATTGTGACCAAACCCCTTATAAAAAACGCAAAAAATCAAAATCGAGTTTTTTGCACAAAAATATCAGTATTTTTGGCGTAACATGAGAAAAAACGGTCAGAATCTTAAATGTCATACCTTTTTGAGCTCGTTATTAAAATCCCTATCGATTGGCATTCAAATAAGGAATTTTTAACTGTTTTGAATTTTTTGTAAAAAATTGTGACCAAACCCCTTATAAAAAACGCAAAAAATCAAAATCGAGTTTTTTGCACAAAAATATCAGTATTTTTGGCGTAACATGAGAAAAAACGGACAGAATCTTAAATGTCATACCTTTTTGAGCTCGTTATTAAAATCCCTATCGATTGGCATTCAAATAAGGAATTTTTAACTGTTTTGAATTTTTTGTAAAAAATTGTGACCAAACCCCTTATAAAAAACGCAAAAAATCAAAATCGAGTTTTTTGCACAAAAATATCAGTATTTTTGGCGTAACATGAGAAAAAACGGTCAGAATCTTAAATGTCATACCTTTTTGAGCTCGTTATTAAAATCCCTATCGATTGGCATTCAAATAAGGAACTTTTAACTGTTTTGAATTTTTTGTAAAAAATTGTGACCAAACCCCTTATAAAAAACGCAAAAAATCAAAATCGAGTTTTTTGCACAAAAATATCAGTATTTTTGGCGTAACATGAGAAAAAACGGTCAGAATCCTAAATGTCATACCTTTTTGAGCTCGTAATTAAAATCCCTATCGATTGGCATTCAAATAAGGAATTTTTAACTGTTTTGAATTTTTTGTAAAAAATTGTGACCATACCCCTTATAAAAAACGCAAAAAATCAAAATCGAGTTTTTTGCACAAAAATATCAGTATTTTTGGCGTAACATGAGAAAAAACGGTCAGAATCTTAAATGTCATACCTTTTTGAGCTCGTTATTAAAATCCCTATCGATTGGCATTCAAATAAGGAATTTTTAACTGTTTTGAATTTTTTGTAAAAAATTGTGACCAAACCCCTTATAAAAAACGCAAAAAATCAAAATCGAGTTTTTTGCACAAAAATATCAGTATTTTTGGCGTAACATGAGAAAAAAACGGTCAGAATCTTAAATGTCATACCTTTTTGAGCTCGTTATTAAAATCCCTATCGATTGGCATTCAAATAAGGAACTTTTAACTGTTTTGAATTTTTTGTAAAAAATTGTGACCAAACCCCTTATAAAAAACGCAAAAAATCAAAATCGAGTTTTTTGCACAAAAATATCAGTATTTTTGGCGTAACATGAGAAAAAACGGTCAGAATCTTAAATGTCATACCTTTTTGAGCTCGTTATTAAAATCCCTATCGATTGGCATTCAAATAAGGAATTTTTAACTGTTTTGAATTTTTTGTAAAAAATTGTGACCAAACCCCTTATAAAAAACGCAAAAAATCAAAATCGAGTTTTTTGCACAAAAATATCAGTATTTTTGGCGTAACATGAGAAAAAACGGTCAGAATCTTAAATGTCATACCTTTTTGAGCTCGTTATTAAAATCCCTATCGATTGGCATTCAAATAAGGAATTTTTAACTGTTTTGAATTTTTTGTAAAAAATTGTGACCAAACCCCTTATAAAAAACGCAAAAAATCAAAATCGAGTTTTTTGCACAAAAATATCAGTATTTTTGGCGTAACATGAGAAAAAACGGACAGAATCTTAAATGTCATACCTTTTTGAGCTCGTTATTAAAATCCCTATCGATTGGCATTCAAATAAGGAATTTTTAACTGTTTTGAATTTTTTGTAAAAAATTGTGACCAAACCCCTTATAAAAAACGCAAAAAATCAAAAATCGAGTTTTTTGCACAAAAATATCAGTATTTTTGGCGTAACATGAGAAAAAACGGTCAGAATCTTAAATGTCATACCTTTTTGAGCTCGTTATTAAAATCCCTATCGATTGGCATTCAAATAAGGAACTTTTAACTGTTTTGAATTTTTTGTAAAAAATTGTGACCAAACCCCTTATAAAAAACGCAAAAAATCAAAATCGAGTTTTTTGCACAAAAATATCAGTATTTTTGGCGTAACATGAGAAAAAACGGTCAGAATCCTAAATGTCATACCTTTTTGAGCTCGTAATTAAAATCCCTATCGATTGGCATTCAAATAAGGAATTTTTAACTGTTTTGAATTTTTTGTAAAAAATTGTGACCATACCCCTTATAAAAAACGCAAAAAATCAAAATCGAGTTTTTTGCACAAAAATATCAGTATTTTTGGCGTAACATGAGAAAAAACGGTCAGAATCCTAAATGTCATACCTTTTTGAGCTCGTTATTAAAATCCCTATCGATTGGCATTCAAATAAGGAACTTTTAACTGTTTTGAATTTTTTGTAAAAAATTGTGACCAAACCCCTTATAAAAAACGCAAAAAATCAAAATCGAGTTTTTTGCACAAAAATATCAGTATTTTTGGCGTAACATGAGAAAAAACGGTCAGAATCTTAAATGTCATACCTTTTTGAGCTCGTTATTAAAATCCCTATCGATTGGCATTCAAATAAGGAATTTTTAACTGTTTTGAATTTTTTGTAAAAAATTGTGACCAAACCCCTTATAAAAAACGCAAAAAATCAAAATCGAGTTTTTTGCACAAAAATATCAGTATTTTTGGCGTAACATGAGAAAAAACGGACAGAATCTTAAATGTCATACCTTTTTGAGCTCGTTATTAAAATCCCTATCGATTGGCATTCAAATAAGGAATTTTTAACTGTTTTGAATTTTTTGTAAAAAATTGTGACCAAACCCCTTATAAAAAACGCAAAAAATCAAAATCGAGTTTTTTGCACAAAAATATCAGTATTTTTGGCGTAACATGAGAAAAAACGGTCAGAATCTTAAATGTCATACCTTTTTGAGCTCGTTATTAAAATCCCTATCGATTGGCATTCAAATAAGGAACTTTTAACTGTTTTGAATTTTTTGTAAAAAATTGTGACCAAACCCCTTATAAAAAACGCAAAAAATCAAAATCGAGTTTTTTGCACAAAAATATCAGTATTTTTGGCGTAACATGAGAAAAAACGGTCAGAATCCTAAATGTCATACCTTTTTGAGCTCGTAATTAAAATCCCTATCGATTGGCATTCAAATAAGGAATTTTTAACTGTTTTGAATTTTTTGTAAAAAATTGTGACCATACCCCTTATAAAAAACGCAAAAAATCAAAATCGAGTTTTTTGCACAAAAATATCAGTATTTTTGGCGTAACATGAGAAAAAACGGTCAGAATCCTAAATGTCATACCTTTTTGAGCTCGTTATTAAAATCCCTATCGATTGGCATTCAAATAAGGAACTTTTAACTGTTTTGAATTTTTTGTAAAAAATTGTGACCAAACCCCTTATAAAAAACGCAAAAAATCAAAATCGAGTTTTTTGCACAAAAATATCAGTATTTTTGGCGTAACATGAGAAAAAACGGTCAGAATCCTAAATGTCATACCTTTTTGAGCTCGTAATTAAAATCCCTATCGATTGGCATTCAAATAAAGAATTTTTAACTGTTTTGAATTTTTTGTAAAAAATTGTGACCATACCCCCTTATAAAAAACGCAAAAAATCAAAATCGAGTTTTTTGCACAAAAATATCAGTATTTTTGGCGTAACATGAGAAAAAACGGTCAGAATCTTAAATGTCATACCTTTTTGAGCTCGTTATTAAAATCCCTATCGATTGGCATTCAAATAAGGAATTTTTAACTGTTTTGAATTTTTTGTAAAAAATTGTGACCAAACCCCTTATAAAAAACGCAAAAAATCAAAATCGAGTTTTTTGCACAAAAATATCAGTATTTTTGGCGTAACATGAGAAAAAACGGACAGAATCTTAAATGTCATACCTTTTTGAGCTCGTTATTAAAATCCCTATCGATTGGCATTCAAATAAGGAATTTTTAACTGTTTTGAATTTTTTGTAAAAAATTGTGACCAAACCCCTTATAAAAAACGCAAAAAATCAAAATCGAGTTTTTTGCACAAAAATATCAGTATTTTTGGCGTAACATGAGAAAAAACGGTCAGAATCTTAAATGTCATACCTTTTTGAGCTCGTTATTAAAATCCCTATCGATTGGCATTCAAATAAGGAACTTTTAACTGTTTTGAATTTTTTGTAAAAAATTGTGACCAAACCCCTTATAAAAAACGCAAAAAATCAAAATCGAGTTTTTTGCACAAAAATATCAGTATTTTTGGCGTAACATGAGAAAAAACGGTCAGAATCTTAAATGTCATACCTTTTTGAGCTCGTTATTAAAATCCCTATCGATTGGCATTCAAATAAGGAACTTTAAACTGTTTTGAATTTTTTGTAAAAAATTGTGACCAAACCCCTTATAAAAAACGCAAAAAATCAAAATCGAGTTTTTTGCACAAAAATATCAGTATTTTTGGCGTAACATGAGAAAAAACGGTCAGAATCTTAAATGTCATACCTTTTTGAGCTCGTTATTAAAATCCCTATCGATTGGCATTCAAATAAGGAATTTTTAACTGTTTTGAATTTTTTGTAAAAAATTGTGACCAAACCCCTTATAAAAAACGCAAAAAATCAAAATCGAGTTTTTTGCTCAAAAATATCAGTATTTTTGGCGTAACATGAGAAAAAACGGTCAGAATCTTAAATGTCATACCTTTTTGAGCTCGTTATTAAAATCCCTATCGATTGGCATTCAAATAAGGAACTTTTAACTGTTTTGAATTTTTTGTAAAAAAATTGTGACCAAACCCCTTATAAAAAACGCAAAAAATCAAAATCGAGTTTTTTGCACAAAAATATCAGTATTTTTGGCGTAACATGAGAAAAAACGGTCAGAATCTTAAATGTCATACCTTTTTGAGCTCGTTATTAAAATCCCTATCGATTGGCATTCAAATAAGGAATTTTTAACTGTTTTGAATTTTTTGTAAAAAATTGTGACCAAACCCCTTATAAAAAACGCAAAAAATCAAAATCGAGTTTTTTGCACAAAAATATCAGTATTTTTGGCGTAACATGAGAAAAAACGGTCAGAATCTTAAATGTCATACCTTTTTGAGCTCGTTATTAAAATCCCTATCGATTGGCATTCAAATAAGGAACTTTTAACTGTTTTGAATTTTTTGTAAAAAATTGTGACCAAACCCCTTATAAAAAACGCAAAAAATCAAAATCGAGTTTTTTGCACAAAAATATCAGTATTTTTGGCGTAACATGAGAAAAAACGGTCAGAATCCTAAATGTCATACCTTTTTGAGCTCGTAATTAAAATCCCTATCGATTGGCATTCAAATAAGGAATTTTTAACTGTTTTGAATTTTTTGTAAAAAATTGTGACCATACCCCTTATAAAAAACGCAAAAAATCAAAATCGAGTTTTTTTTGCACAAAAATATCAGTATTTTTGGCGTAACATGAGAAAAAACGGTCAGAATCTTAAATGTCATACCTTTTTGAGCTCGTTATTAAAATCCCTATCGATTGGCATTCAAATAAGGAATTTTTAACTGTTTTGAATTTTTTTGTAAAAAATTGTGACCAAACCCCTTATAAAAAACGCAAAAATCAAAATCGATTTTTTGCACAAAAATATCGATTATTTTGGCGTCAACATGAGAAAAAACGGTCAGAATCTTAAATGTCATACCTTTTTGAGCTCGTTATTAAAATCTATCGTTGGCATTCTGGAATTTTTAACTGTTTTTTTTTAACTGTTTTGAATTTTTTTGTAAAAAATTGTGACCAAACCCCTTATAAAAAACGCAAAAAATCAAAATCGAGTTTTTTGCACAAAAATATCAGTATTTTTGGCGTAACATGAGAAAAAACGGTCAGAATCTTAAATGTCATACCTTTTTGGGCTCGTTATTAAAATCCCTATCGATTGGCATTCAAATAAGGAACTTTTAACTGTTTTGAATTTTTTGTAAAAAATTGTGACCAAACCCCTTATAAAAAACGCAAAAAATCAAAATCAGGTTTTTTGCACAAAAATATCAGTATTTTTGGCGTAACATGAGAAAAAACGGTCAGAATCCTAAATGTCATACCTTTTTTGAGCTCGTAATTAAAATCCCTATCGATTGGCATTCAAATAAGGAATTTTTAACTGTTTTGAATTTTTTGTAAAAAATTGTGACCAGACCCCTTATAAAAAACGCAAAAAATCAAAATCGAGTTTTTTGCACAAAAATATCAGTATTTTTGGCGTAACATGAGAAAAAACGGTCAGAATCTTAAATGTCATACCTTTTTGAGCTCGTTATTAAAATCCCTATCGATTGGCATTCAAATAAGGAACTTTTAACTGTTTTGAATTTTTTGTAAAAAATTGTGACCAAACCCCTTATAAAAAACGCAAAAAATCAAAATCGAGTTTTTTGCACAAAAATATCAGTATTTTTGGCGTAACATGAAAAAAAACGGTCAGAATCCTAAATGTCATACCTTTTTGAGCTCGTAATTAAAATCCCTATCGATTGGCATTCAAATAAGGAATTTTTAACTGTTTTGAATTTTTTGTAAAAAATTGTGACCATACCCCTTATAAAAAACGCAAAAAAATCAAAATCGAGTTTTTTGCACAAAAATATCAGTATTTTTGGCGTAACATGAGAAAAAACGGTCAGAATCTTAAATGTCATACCTTTTTGAGCTCGTTATTAAAATCCCTATCGATTGGCATTCAAATAAGGAATTTTTAACTGTTTTGAATTTTTTGTAAAAAATTGTGACCAAACCCCCTTATAAAAAACGCAAAAAATCAAAATCGAGTTTTTGCACAAAAATATCAGTATTTTTGGCGTAACATGAGAAAAAACGGACAGAATCTTAAATGTCATACCTTTTTGAGCTCGTTATTAAAATCCCTATCGATTGGCATTCAAATAAGGAATTTTTAACTGTTTTGAATTTTTTGTAAAAAATTGTGACCAAACCCCTTATAAAAAACGCAAAAAATCAAAATCGAGTTTTTTGCACAAAAATATCGAGTATTTTTGGCGTAACATGAAAAAACAGTCAGAATCTTAAATGTCATACCTTTTTACGAGCTCGTTATTAAAATCCCTATCGGTTGGCATTCAAATAAGGGAACTTTTAAACTGTTTTGGATTTTTGTAAAAAATTGTGACCAAACCCCTTATAAAAAAAATGCAAAAAATCAAAATCGAGTTTTTTGCACAAAAATATCAGTATTTTTGGCGTAACATGAGAAAAAACGGTCAGAATCTTAAATGTCATACCTTTTTGAGCTCGTTATTAAATTCCCTATCGATTGGCATTCAAATAAGGAACTTTTAAACTGTTTTGAATTTTTTGTAAAAAATTGTGACCAAACCCCTTATAAAAAACGCAAAAAATCAAAATCGAGTTTTTTGCACAAAAATATCAGTATTTTTGGCGTAACATGAGAAAAAAAACGGTCAGAATATTAAATGTCATGCCTTTTGAGCTCGTAATTAAAATCCCTATCGATTGGCATTCAAATAAAGAAATTTCAACAGTTTTGAATTTTTGTAAAAAATTGTGACCATACCCCTTATAAAAAACGCAAAAAAAATCAAAATCGTGTTTTTTTGCACTATCAGTATTTTTGGCGTAACATGAAAAAAAACGGTCAGAATCTTAAATGTCATGACCTTTTTTGAGCTCGTTATTAAAATCCCTATCGATTGGCATTCAAATAATGAACTTTTAACTGTTTTGAATTTTTTTTTTGTAAAAAATTGTGACCAAACCCCTTATAAAAAACGCAAAAAATCAAAATCGAGTTTTTTTGCACAAAAATATCTGTATTTTTGGCGTAACGCGAGAAAAAAATGGTCAGAGTCTTAGAAATGTCACACCTTTTTGAGCTCGTAATTAAAAATCCTTATCGATTAGGCATTCAAACAGAATTTCACTGTTTTAGATTTTTTGTAAAAAATTGTGACCAAAAACCCCTTATAAAAAACGCAAAAAATCAAAAATCGAGTTTTTTGCACAAAAATATCAGTATTTTTGGCGTAACATGAGGAAAAACGGTTAGAATCTTAAATGTCATACCTTTTTGAGCTCGTTGATAAAATCCCTATCGATTGGCATTCAAATAAGGAACTTTTAACTGTTTTGAATTTTTTGTAAAAAATTGTGACCAAACCCCTATAAAAAACGCAAAAAATCAAAATCGAGTTTTTGCACAAAAATATCAGTATTTTTGGCGTAACACTGAGAAAAAACGGTCAGAATCCTAAATGTCATACCTTTTTGAGCTCGTAATTAAAATCCCTATCGATTGGCATTCAAATAAGGAATTTTTAACTGTTTTGAATTTTTTGTAAAAAATTGTGACCATACCCTTTATAAAAAACGCAAAAAATCAAAATCGAGTTTTTTTTGCACAAAAATATCAGTATTTTTGGCGTAACATGAAAAAAAACGGTTAGAATCTTAAATGTCATACCTTTTTGAGCTCGTTATTAAAATCCCTATCGATTGGCATTCAAATAAGGAACTTTTAACTGTTTTTGGAATTTTTTGTAAAAAATTGTGACCAAACCCCTTATAAAAAACGCAAAAAATCAAAATCGAGTTTTGTACAAAAATATCAGTATTTTTGGCGTAACATGAGAAAAACGGTCAGAATCTTAAATGTCATACCTTTTTGAGCTCGTTATTAAAATCCCTATTCGATTGGCATTCAAATAAAGGAACTTTTAACTGTTTTAGATATTTTTTGTAAAAAATTGTGACCAAACCCCTTATAAAAAACGAAAAAAATCAAAAATCGAGTTTTTTGCACAAAAATATCAGTATTTTTGGCGTAACATGAGAAAAAACGGTCAGAATCTTAAATGTCATACCTTTTTGAGCTCGTTATTAAAATCCCTATCGATTGGCATTCAAATAAGGAACTTTTAACTGTTTTGAATTTTTTGTAAAAAATTGTGACCAAACCCCTTATAAAAAACGCAAAAAGTCAAAATCGAGTTTTTAGTACAAAAATATCAGTATTTTGGCGTAACGTGAGAAAAAACGGGTCAGAATCTTAAATGTCATACCTTTTTGAGCTCGTAATTAAAATCCCTATCGATTGGCATTCAAATAAGGAATTTTTAACTGTTTTGAATTTTTTGTAAAAAATTGTGACCTAAACCCCTTATAAAAAACGCAAAAAATCAAAATCGAGTTTTTTTTGCACAAAAATATCAGTATTTTTGGCGTAACATGAGAAAAAAACGGTCAGAATCTTAAATGTCATACCTTTTTGAGCTCGTTATTAAAATCCCTATCGATTGGCATTCAAATAAGGAACTTTTTAACTGTTTTGAATTTTTTGTAAAAAATTGTGACGAGACCCCTTATAAAAAACGCAAAAAATCAAAATCGAGTTTTTTGCACAAAAATATCCAGTATTTTTGGCGTAACATGAAAAAACGGTCAGAATCTTAAATGTCATACCTTTTTGAGCTCCGTAATTAAAATCCCTATCGATTGGCATTCAAATAAAGAATTTTTAACTGTTTTGAATTTTTTGTAAAAAATTGTGACCAAACCCCTTATAAAAAACGCAAAAATCCAAAATCGAGTTTTTTGCACAAAAATATCAGTATTTTTGGCGTAACATGAGAAAAAACGGTCAGAATCTTAAATGTCATACCTTTTTTGAGCTCGTTATTAAAATCCCTATCGATTGGCATTCAAATAAGGAACTTTTAACTGTTTTGAATTTTTTGTAAAAAATTGTAGGACAAACCCCTTATAAAAAACGCAAAAAATCAAAATCGAGTTTTTTTTGCACAAAAATATCAGTATTTTTGGCGTAACATGAGAAAAAACGGTCAGAATCTTAAATGTCATACCTTTTTGAGCTCGTTATTAAAATCCTATCGATTGGCATTCAAATAAGGAACTTTTAACTGTTTTTTTGAATTTTTTGTAAAAAATTGTGACCAAACCCCTTATAAAAAACGCAAAAAATCAAAATCGAGTTTTTTGCACAAAAATATCGAGTATTTTTGGCGTAACATGAAAAAAAACGGTCTCAGAATCTTAAATGTCATACCTTTTTGAGCTCGTTATTAAAATCCTATCGATTGTGGCATTCAAATGAGGTACGCTGTTCTTGAATTTTTTTGTAAAAAATTGTGACCAAACCCCTTATAAAAAACGCAAAAAATCAAAATCGAGTTTTTTGCACAAAAATATCAGTATTTTTGGCGTAACATGAGAAAAAACGGTCAGAATCTTAAATGTCATACCTTTTTGAGCTCGTTATTAAAAATCCCTATCGATTGGCATTCAAATAAGGAACTTTTAACTGTTTTGAATTTTTTGTAAAGAATTGTGACCAAACCCCTTATAAAAAACGCAAAAAATCAAAATCGAGTTTTTTGCACAAAAATATCAGTATTTTTGGCGTAACATGAGAAAAAAACGGACAGAATCTTAAATGTCATACCTTTTTGAGCTCGTTGTTAAAATCCCTATCGATTGGCATTCAAATAAGGAATTTTTAACTGTTTTGAATTTTTTGTAAAAAATTGTGACCAAACCCCTTATAAAAAACGCAAAAAATCAAAATCGAGTTTTTTTGCACAAAAATATCAGTATTTTTGGCGTAACATGAGAAAAAACGGTCAGAATCTTAAATGTCATACCTTTTTGAGCTCGTTATTAAAATCCCTATCGATTGGCATTCAAATAAGGAACTTTTAACTGTTTTGAATTTTTTGTAAAAAATTGGACCAAACCCCTTATAAAAAACGCAAAAAATCAAAATCGAGTTTTTTTTGCACAAAAATATCAGTATTTTTGCTAACATGAGAAAAAACGGTCAGAATCTTAAATGTCATACCTTTTTGAGCTCGTTATTAAATCCCTATCGATTGGCATTCAAATAAGGAATTTTTAACTGTTTTGAATTTTTTGTAAAAAATTGTGACCATACCCTTTAAAAAAATGCAAAAATCAAAATCGAGTTTTTTGCACAAAAATATCAGTATTTTTGGCGTAACATGAGAAAAAACGGTCAGAATCTTAAATGTCATACCTTTTTGAGCTCGTTATTAAAATCCCCTATCGATTGGCATTCAAATAAGGAACTTTAAACTATGTTTTTAAATTTTTGTAAAAATTGTGACCATACCCCTTATAAAAAACGCAAAAAATCAAAATCGTGTTTTTTGCACAAAAATATCAGTATTTTTGGCGTAACATGAAAAAAAACGGTCCGAATATTAAATGTCATACCTTTTTTGAGCTCGTTATTAAAATCCCTATCGATTGGCATTCAAATAAGGAATTTTAAACTGTTTTAAATTTTTTTTGTAAAAAATTGTGACCATACCCCTTATAAAAAACGCAAAAAATCAAAATCGAGTTTTTTTGCACAAAAATATCGAGTATTTTTGGCGTAACATGAGAAAAAACGGTCCAGAATATTAAATGTCATACCTTTTTGAGCTCGTTATTAAAATCCCTATCGATTGGCATTCAAATAAGGAACTTTTAACTGTTTTTGAATTTTTTGTAAAAAATTGTGACAAACCCCATATAAAAAACGCAAAAAATCAAAATCGAGTTTTTTTTGCACAAAAATATCAGTATTTTTGGCGTAACATGAGAAAAAAAACGGATCAGAAGTCATAAATGTCATACCTTTTTTGAGCTCGTAATTAAAATCCCTATCGATTGGCATTTCAAATAAAGGAATTTTTAACTGTTTTGAATTTTTTGTAAAAAATTGTGACCATAGCCCACTTATAAAAAAACGCAAAAAATCAAAATCGAGTTTTTTGCACAAAAATATCAGTATTTTTGGCGTAACATGAGAAAAAACGGTCAGAATCTTAAATGCTCATACCTTTTTGAGCTCGTTATTGAAATCCCTATCGATTGGCATTCAAATAAGGAATTTTTAACTGTTTTGAATTTTTTGTAAAAAATTGTGACCAAACCTCTTATAAAAAGCATAAATCAAAATCGAGTTTTTTGCACAAAAATATCAGTATTTTTGGCGTAACATGAGAAAAAACGGTCAGAATCTTAAATGTCATACCTTTTGAGCTCGTTATTAAAATCCCTATCGATTGGCATTCAAATAAGGAACTTTTAACTGTTTTGAATTTTTTTGTAAAAAATTGTGACCAAACCCCTTATAAAAAACGCAAAAAATCAAAATCGAGTTTTTTGCACAAAAATATCAATATTTTTGGCGTAACATACGAGAAAAAACGGTCAGAATCCTAAATGTCATGCCTTTTTGAGCTCGTAATTAAAATCCCCTATCGATTGGCATTCAAATAAGGAATTTTTAACTGTTTTGAATTTTTTGTAAAAAATTGTGACCATACC
>JBAMCJ010005205.1:0-65329 GCA_037075205.1 Drosophila prostipennis | reverse complement strand
CACTAGGGCGCTGCCAACCGATTTTTTACACAAAAAAATCACTTAAGTAGGAAGCCCTGATTTTTTGTCTGCTCCTGTCATTGATGATGACTGGCTTTCATTTTTCATTTTCATTTTGGCTCGGCGACGACGAGGACATTCTATCCGATGACTTGCAAGAAAACCGGAAGGTTGCAACCAAGATCCTGCAAGAGGTTGGAGGAGCAGTAGAAGAAAAGCTGGTCAACCACTCGGAGTCTCCAACTGAAGGACCAGTACCTGGACCCCGAAGCAGAGACTCACTAAGCTGGTCAACAGCACCTGGCACCAAGACAGCTGGTGGAGCCTGAGCCCATTCCTCTACCGACCAAGTAAGCGAGTGAACTTCTGCAACTCATTAGCGAGGCTTGGGATACTGTGATCGCCAATCCAGCGCACCCTGAAACAGGCTCCTACCGCACATCTGTCATTGCTTTGCGCCAGAAGCTGGCCGATGAGTGCCACAAGTTGGTATAGGAAGCTATCCGCGGACATTCGACCAATGAGAGCGTCGTCCTGCTCCGGGAGATCTTCATGGGCATTGAGGACTGTTTGCAATCGGAGGTCACGTCTCTAATTTCTAATTAATAATCTAAGAGCTTCGATATCTCCTACGTGCTGAACTAGAATTAGTGGACGGACCGGACGCAATCTCTGGTACCATTTTCCTGCTCAAAGAAAAGGTGATCGGCTCATGTGGAGATAAACTCTGCGAGCACACTGCTAAATACTTAGCAATCGCTGGAATTCATTTGCTGATGCACGTTAGGTGCGCTCTCAATCTTAAAGTCGCTATTGTTGAACGACCTGCTTGCGCTTATTCTATGAATCCCTGGGCAACTAGGCCTCTAAAGCGTTCAGGCCATGCTGGTTGGGATGCTCGATGGAATCAGGTGGTGGTTTTTTTGCCCATGTGTATAAGCCATGCACCACTAGACTGCGATGCAGTGCACTGGCACAGGAATCACTTCCTTGGAGAAGTTGTCTGCCTTTACACGGAGGGAAGCCAGAAGACCATCGGAACGAAATTTCGAGGGGCTTAAAAATATTGAAGAGACTGCGACCGCTTGTAACCGGTTGGTTTGATCACTGGAAAGGAGAATCGGGTGACGGGGAAGCAGGCCCGGAAACCGAAAGTAGGAACAGAACTGGACGTGGAGATGACTACCACGCAGGAATAAGTAAATAATCCAGGAAAAGACGGTAAGCTCCTTTGACGTTTTCTATTCTTCAACTTAAAGGCGGGGCCACAAGTAACAGTTTTTTTTTAGTCCTTTAAAATTACATATGAAGAAAAATAGAACGATTTTTTGTAAAAACGCAGAAGTGTTTACTTTGATGCACTCTATTGATCTATTTTATTGCCTTTATCGTAGGACTTGTATATATTTCAACAAACAACAGTTATTCAAAGATACTTATAAATCTCACACAGATTAAACCGTGTTTTTGAGACTTTAGAGAACTCATTTATTTATAAAGGTCACCCTCTTTTCAGAATTCACGGTGCTGTGCGTGGAGAACTCCTTTCCCCGCTTCATAAGGAAGGAGGGGACCGCCAGAATCAGCAACAGGGCTCGAAGCAGCTCCCGATATTCAATCCGACGGTAAGACAAAAGCCAACACGAAGACCACACGTGAGTGTCTTTCCTCAATATTTTAAATTCAAACAATTGTAACTCCTATAAAAAATAAAACCTTGTATCTCACCTCATCAGTGGCTCTTCGAAATCCCACAGTGGCCAGACTAGCAAGTTCCTGACCTACCACAGGATGACTTTGGGGAGCAGTTTAAGGCCAAGTCGGCTCGAATGCAGGAGGAACCCGAACACTGTCGTGAATTGGCAGTTGTGGAGTAAGTTTCCATCATCTAATCTGTAGACACTCAGTACTAAAATGATGTTTCGATTGCAGGGCTAATCGCAGCATTGACTGACGACGTCCCTTGGAACATATTCCAGTGCCGTATCAGCCCAAGCCAATCTTCGTCATCGGGTCGCTGGACAAGATGGTTGAGAAGGAGAAAACTAAGCTCACTCCGCTTACCAAGGAGCACATGAAGCGCTATAACGACTTCATACACGGCGATTCACCGGCTGTAAGCAAAAGATTTGGATAAGATGACGTTAAATCCTAATTGTTAATAACTTCAGGATGTTGTTGTCAAGTTCAACCTCCCCGTTGCCTGATTCTCCTTTCCTGTACCAACCAGTTACAAACTATCGCAGTCTTTTCAATATTTCGAAGCCCATTGAAATTTCGTTTGGAAGGTCGTCTGGTATCCCACCGTGTAAAGGGAGACAATTTCTCCAAGGACGTAATTCCTGTGCCAGTGCGTTGCATCGCACTCTAGTGGTGCATGGCCATCATACATATGGGGAACCAACCATAACCTGCTATGATTCCATGGAGCATTCGAACCAGCCCTTTTTGAAGGCTTTAGAGGCCTTGTTGCCCGAGAATTCATTGAACCAGCGCAAGCAGCCGTACCACACCAGCGACTTTGGGATTGAAAGCGTACCGAATGTGCACCAAAAAATGAAAACAAGCGATTGCGAAGTATTTTCGCAGAGTATATATGGCCATATGTGCCGATCACCTTTTCTCAGGCGGAACGAGATTGCGTTCGGTGAGATATGGAACTGAGGCGATAATATCGGTTTTCCAAAGCTGTGTCCAATACAGCAGAGCCACTAGTTCTAGTTCAGCACGAAGGGGAGATCGAAGTTCTTATTTATTAATTGGAAATCCAACTAATACGAAGTCCTGCGATTGCTGAGAGTCGTGGATGCCCAGGAAGATGTCCCTGAGCAGGACGACGCTCCCATTGATCGATTGTCCGCGGATGGCTTCCTCTACCAGCTTGTGGAGCACATGGGCCAGCTTCTGGCGCAAAGCAATGAGAGAGGTGCAGTAGGAGTCGGTTTCGGGGTGCGCTGGATTGGCGATCAGAGAGTCGCCGCCCTCCCTGATGAGTTGGAGGAGTTTGCTCACTTACTTCATTGATAGAGGAATAGGCTCAATCTCCACCAGCTGTCGTGGTGCCAGGAGCTGTTGACCAGTTTCAGCTTCGGGGTGCAGGTCTTGCTCCTCCTTCTGGAGACCCCGTGTGGTCGACCAGATAAAAAAACAGAACAAAGCGTCGAGGCGAAAATAATTGTTTTCGCCGTCGGCAATTTAAATTTTTAATAAAAAAATTTTACATACTTATTTTACATATATTTACTTTATTTAAAAATCAAAAAATTTAAAACTTTGACAGGGGGGGTTAGGATGTCAAACCCCCCATCTCGCATTAAATCCTGTGCAAAATTTCAGAATGTATATGCTAGACAAAATTTGTGCAGAGAATTTGTACTTTTATGGCGGCTAAGACCCCGAACAAGGTTAAAACAATTGATCCTCCTTAAACATGTATTCTTCAGACTTACTTTTAAAAGTGATATATATATATGTATGTTGGTTATTCATAGTGGAGTTCTTAAGGAATCACTGTCCATCGAGGATATTTAATTCACGGTTGTGGGGTCTGGCCATCTATAAAAGCAATTACAGTTTTCTGAAGAATTGTATCGAAAGCGCATTTTAACAACGAATGGAAAGCCCAAATAGTTTTTATATTTGCAAACCATCGAGGGTTTTTTTCGCGTTTTTTGTATTTCACTACAAACAAGAAAGGAAGCTAGCTTCGGCCAGCCGAAGCTTTTTTACCCTTCCAGATAATTCCTATTAATCACTAATTTTCCGATCGTTCCTATGGCAGCTATATGATATAGTAGTTCGCTATTGATAAAATTAAAATCGAAATTCGAAAACATTTAAAAAGAGTCATATCCAAGAGTAGAATACAATAAAAACCAACGAAGCAATAATTTATTTCCTATTATATTCCCATTAATTTTCCGATCATTCCTATGGCAGCTATATGATATAGTCGTCCGATTTTGATACAATTTTAGGTCAGAATCAGGTCAGAAATGGCATTTCCAAAAGTAGGTTATATGTTTAAAAACACACAAGATATAATTTTTTTTACATTTTTTTCCGAATATTCCTATGGGAGCTATAATATATCATATTATGTATAACTTATGTATTTTGAAGGTGCTATCGTAATTATTTTTAACCTCGTTAAGAGTTGTTTTGACTGATTGATCTGTATGGAAAAAAAACAGTAAAAAATGTTAGTGGCGTTTTCGTGATCCAGGAGTCTAACAATAACAGAATTTGATTAATCGCTTGGGACCGTTTTGTCAGACAGACAGACGGACATGGCAAGTTCGACTCGGTTAGTGATCCTGATCAAGAATATATATACTTTATACGGTCGGAAACGCTTCCTTCTCCCTGTTATATACTTTTGCACGTTTCAGTTTAGTATGGAAATATATATATTTATTTATCTATACCCACCGGCCCCAACAACTCCAATTTTCTAAATTTTCACTTTCACCGACCTCTCTCACAAACCAATTGAAATTGATTAAGTCTTGGTATGTAATCCTGTTAGTTTTTGCGATACATTTCGATTAGTGACTCCTTATGATCGGACCATCACAGCAGATTTTCAATTCTGCGACTGTATACTCGTAATAGTAGTCGCCTGCGTACACTCTCCTGGTGCGCTTCGTCACTACGTGGACCGCCGTCCACAGTGATACGTTAAAAGCTGAGGAATCTCAAGACCTTTTTAATTTATTATTCAAGCGTGTAGAATTTATACTAAAGATTGTTTGAATAGTTTTCAAAGAAGTCAAAGAACGTGCACAAAGAAATAATTTGTACAACAATTTTTAAACGGGCTTACTTAGCCCAAATATGGTAAGGCACCATTAATAGCATTTCAAAAATACCTTTCCCCTATTTAGAAACCGCTAAGCTAGTCATTATATAGACTTTCTAATATTTTCTCATTCGGCCCGCCCTAGCAAACTATTCCAGCCTTTTTCCCTTCACACGCATTTTCTATTGCAGCGTGCCGAATGAGAAAATATTAGAAAGTCTATTTAATGACGAGTGTAATAATTTTTCGTCACAAATGTTGATATGAGAACTTTTGTATGTTCAAGGTGCGATCGTCACTAGTTTTTTACCTCGTTAAGAGGTGTTTTTATTTGATATCAGAAGTTTTTGTTTGTTTACATTGGCTCTCATAGGAGCTAATATATACATTTAAATTTAAATTGGTCAATCATAATTTGTAAGCCATTGTATTTAAACAAATTAAGTTAAAAAGGCTTTTAAGTATTTCAAAATACCTTTTAAACGAGGTATTCGCACACTCTCCTGGTGCGCTTCGTCACTACATGGACTGCCGTCCATAGTGATTAATCACTTCCTATGACAGCTATATGATATAGTAGTTCGATATTGATAAAATTAAAATCGTATGCATTTTTTAAAATTTAACCCGAAATTCAGGTAAAATGTCAAAAAACACAGACTATAATTTTTTTTTCATTATTTTTCCGATTATTCCTATGTGAGCTATAGGCTTTGAAAAATTAGAATCTGAAACAATAAAACAATAAGAAAAGCCATCGATTTCTATGACAGCTATATAAAGGAACGGTCGTAAAATTATGACATTAACATATGTGCATAATATCAGTGAGAAATTGAGTTGT
Source organism: Drosophila prostipennis (assembly GCA_037075205.1). NCBI lineage: Eukaryota > Metazoa > Arthropoda > Insecta > Diptera > Drosophilidae > Drosophila > Drosophila prostipennis. Next base: position 59,684 of record JBAMCJ010005205.1, on the reverse strand, counting down.
GCTTTCAGCTTAAATATGTAAGAATTGTACTCGTTAGAAATATAAATAGACATTTTTTAAATTAGCATAAATATATAAATTATATATTTTGGATATGATGAAAGGGAACAAAAATGTAAATTAAGTCGGTTATGAGGTGGACAATCCTGGATAGTTGAGCTGATTATATATGATGAAGAAGACATTTAAAACCGCGATAGGAAATTTAAAATAATTAAAATTCATACTTTTTGGCCAACAAAAAATTTAAGAAAATATTTTCCTAATTCTCCTAGCACACATTTAAAATCGGGTAATATTGTACGTTGTTCCTCTAAGACGTTCCCGAGAGATACTAATTTAAAGTTTGAAAAAATATTTAAGTTCTTAACTTCAACAAGAAAGAACGCTATAGTCGGGGTCGGGTGCGCCAACTATCAGATACCCGTTACTCAACTAAAGGGAGTGCGAGGGAGATGGAGATATAAAACTTTGATCGGGCATAACTTTTTAACGAATGGTCCGATTTGAAAAATTTCTGCTACATTTCGATATAACTAAACACAATAAAATTGCATTTTTACCTATCCGAAATCTTTAAAAATGTGGGCGCCAGTCACATTTTAGTATCGATTGTGGGCGATTATGGGCGATTGTCTTAGAGGGGGCGTGGAGCACGGCTGAAATAAACTTGGGCTGCGTAGGAAGCCCAAGAATATGTGTTGGTAATCCCAACATTCTAGCTTTTGTAGTTTCCGAGATCTCAGCGTTCATACGGACAGACAGACACATGGCTAGATCGACTCAGCTAGTGATCCTGATCAAGAATATATATAGGGTCGGAATAGCTTCCATCTACCTGTTACATACTTTTGCACGAATACAATATACCCTTTTACTCTACGAGTAACTGGTATAAAAATGCATAGCAACCCTAAATGGACACCAAAAAATTTCAACAAAATCACAGATTATAACCAAGGCAAACTCTACGAGGTCTGCAAACATCGATGTTTCTGCACCTCTACTAAAGGGCGCGAGTAGCTTTGATGCATACATCCATCTCCCTCACAATCCCTTCTGCTAACTAACGGGTATCTGATAGTCGAAGTTCTCGACCATATTGTTCCCTCTTGTTTTTTTTCGGTATTTCCTTACTATTTCCTTAGCTCATCTGGGTACCGCGGTAAAAAAGGCCCCGGCTAAGGGCGTTAGCTACGTATCTGCATCTCGCATCCCCCTAAACTTTAGGGCCAAAAGCAAAGCGAACTTCTTAAAACCAGGGACATCGCCTATAGCATAATAGAGCCCGTCAAAATCCGTTAAATTTGAATTTTCGGATCGGTTGTTCTCTGTGGGAAGAGGCTATAATTACTGTCGCAAAATTATGACAAAATTCACAGTTTTTAAAGTTTTTCACCACTAGGGCGCTGCCAACCGATTTTTTACACAAAAAAATCACCTAAATAAGAAGCCCGGATGATTATTGTCTGCTCCTGTCATTGATGATGACTGGCTTTCATTTTTCATTTTCATTTTGGCTCGACGACGACGAGGACATTCTATCCGATGACTTGCAAGAAAACCAGAAGGTTGCAACCAAGATCCTGCAAGAGGTTGGAGGAGCAGTAGAAGAAAAGCTGGTCAACCACTCGGAGTCTCCAACTGAAGGACCAGTACCTGGACCGCGAAGCAGAGATAAAATTCAAGACCGCAGAGACTCACTAAGCTGGTCACTAGCACCTGGCACCAAGACAGCTGGTGGAGCCTGAGCCCATTCCTCTACCGACCAAGTAAGTGAGCGAACCTCTGCAACTCATTAGGAAGGCCTGGGACGCTGTGATCGCCAATCCAGCGCACGCCGAAACAGGCTCCTACCGCACATCTGTCATTGCTTTGCGCCAGAAGCTGGCCGATGTGTGCCACAAGCTGGAATAGGAAGCTATCCGCGGACATTCGACCAATGAGAGCGTCGTCCTGCTCCGGGTGATCTTCATGGGCATTGAGGACTGTTTGCAATCGGAGGACACGTCTCAATTAGATTTCTAATTAATAATCTAAGAGCTTCGATATCTCCTGCGTGCTGAACTAGAATTAGTGGACGGACCGGACGCAATCTCTGGTACCATTTTCCTGCTCAAAGAAGAGGTGATCGGCTCATCTGGAGATAAACTCTGCGAGCACACTGCTAAATACTTAGCAATCGCTGGAATTCATTTGCTGAGGCACGTTAGGTGCGCTCTCAATCTTAAAGTCGCTATTGTTGAACGACCTGCTTGCGCTTATTCCATGAATCCCTGGGCAAGTAGGCCTTTAAAGCGTTCAGGACATGCTAGTTGGGATGCTCTATGGAATCAGGTGGTGGTTTTTTTGCCCATGTGTATAATTGCCATGCACCACTAGACTGCGATGCGGTGCACTGGCACAGGAATCACTTCCTTGGAGAAGTTGTCTGCCTTTACACGGAGGGAAGCCAGAAGACCTTCAGAACGAAATTTCGAGGGGCTTACAAATATTGAAGAGACTGCGACCGCTTGGTCGGTTGGTTTGATCAATGGAAAGGAGAATCGGGTGACGGGGAAGCAGGCCCGGAAACCGAAAGTAGGAACAGAACTGGACGTGGAGATGACAATCTCGCAGGAATAAGTAAATAATCCAGGAAAAGACGGTAAGCTCCTTTGACGTTTTCTATTCTTCAAATTAAAGGCGGGGCCACAAGTAACAGTCTTTTTTAGTCCTTTAAAATTAAATATGAAGAAAAATAGAACGATTTTTTGTAAAAACGCAGAAGTGTTTACTTTGATGCACTCTATTGATCTATTTTATTGCCTTTATCGTAGGACTTGTATATATTTCAACAAGCAACAGTTATTCAAAGATACTTATAAATCTCACACAGATTAAACCGTGTTTTTGAGACTTTAGAGAACTCATTTATTTATAAAGGTCACCCTCTTTTCAGAATTCACGGTGCTGTGCGTGGAGAACTCCTTTCCCCGCTTCATAAGGAAGGAGGGGACCGCCAGAATCAGCAACAGGGCTCGAAGCAGCTCCCGATATTCAATCCGACGGTAAGAAAAAGCCAACACGAAGACCACACGTGAGTGTCTTTCCTCAATATTTTAAATTCAAACAATTGTAACTCCTATAAAAAATAAAACCTTGTATCTCACCTCATCAGTGGCTCTTCGAAATCCCACAGTGGCCAGACTACCAAGTTCCTGACCTACCACAGGATGACTTTGGGGAGCAGTTTAAGGCCAAGTCGGCTCGAATGCAGGAGGAACCCGAACACCGTCGTGAATTGGCAGTTGTGGAGTAAGTTTCCATCATCTAATCTGTAGACACTCAGTACTAAAATGATGTTTCAATTGCAGGGCTAATCGCAGCATTGACTAACGACGTCCCTTGGAACATATTCCAGTTCCGTGTCAGCCCAAGCCAATCTTCGTCATCGGGTCGCTGGACAAGATGGTTGAGAAGGAGAAAACTAAGCTCACTCCGCTTACCAAGGAGCACATGAAGCGCTATAACGACTTCATACACGGCGATTCACCGGCTGTAAGCAAAAGATTTGGATAAGATGACGTTAAATCCTAATTGTTAATAACTTCAGGATGTTGTTGTCAAGTTCAACCTCCCCGATGCCTGATTCTCCTTTCCTGCGCTTGTACCAACTAGTTACAAACTATCGCAGTCTGTTCAATATTTCGAATCCCATCGAAATTTCGTTTGGAAGGTCGTCTGGTATCCCTCCGTGTAAAGGGAGACAATTTCTCCAAGGACGTGATTCCTGTGCCAGTGCATTGCATCGCACTCTAGTGGTGCATGGCCATCATACATATGGGGAACAAACCATAACCTGCTATGATTCCATGGAGCATTCGAACCAGCCCTTTTTGAAGGCTTCAGAGGCCTAGGTGCCCGAGAATTCATTGAATAAGCGCAAGCAGCCGTACCACACCAGCGACTTTGGGATTGAAAGCGCACCGAATGTGCCCCAAAAAATGAAAACAAGCGATTGCGAAGTATTTTCGCAGAGTATATATGGCCATATGTGCTCAATTCGGTGAGATATGGAACTGAGGCGATAATATCGGTTTTCCAAAGCTGTGTCCAATACAGCAGAGCCACTAGTTCTAGTTCAGCACGGAGGGGAGATCCAAGTTCTTATTTATTAATTAGAAATCCAACTAATACGAAGTCCTGCGATTGCTGAGAGTCGTGGATGCCCAGGAAGATGTCCCTGAGCAGGACGACGCTCCCATTGATCGATTGTCCGCGGATGGCTTCCTCTACCAGCTTGTGGAGCACATGGGCCAGCTTCTGGCGCAAAGCAATGAGAGAGGTGCAGTAGGAGTCGGTTTCGGGGTGCGCTGGATTGGCGATCAGAGAGTCGCCGCCCTCCCTGATGAGTTGGAGGAGTTTGCTCACTTACTTCATTGATAGAGGAATAGGCTCAATCTCCACCAGCTGTCGTGGTGCCAGGAGCTGTTGACCAGTTTCAGCTTCGGGGTGCAGGTCTTGCTCCTCCTTCTGGAGACCCCGTGTGGTCGACCAGATAAAAAAACAGAACAAAGCGTCGAGGCGAAAATAATTGTTTTCGCCGTCGGCAATTTAAATTTTTAATAAAAAAATTTTACATACTTATTTTACATATATTTACTTTATTTAAAAATCAAAAACATTGGTAAAACTTTGACAGGAGGGATTAGGATGTCAAACCCCCCATCTCGCATTAAATCCTGTGCAAAATTTCAGAATGTATATGCTAGACAAAATTTGTGCAGAGAATTTGTACTTTTATGGCGGCTAAGACCCCGAACAAGGTTAAAACAATTGATCCTCCTTAAACATGTATTCTTCAGACTTACTTTTAAAAGTGATATATATATATGTATGTTGGTTATTCATAGTGGAGTTCTTAAGGAATCACTGTCCATCGAGGATATTTAATTCACGGTTGTGGGGTCTGGCCATCTATAAAAGCAATTACAGTTTTCTGAAGAATTGTATCGAAAGCGCATTTTAACAACGAATGGAAAGCCCAAATAGTTTTTATATTTGCAAACCATCGAGGGTTTTTTTTCGCGTTTTTTGTATTTCACTACAAACAAGAAAGGAAGCTAGCTTCGGCCAGCCGAAGCTTTTTTACCCTTCCAGATAATTCCTATTAATCACTAATTTTCCGATCGTTCCTATGGCAGCTATATGATATAGTAGTTCGCTATTGATAAAATTAAAATCGAAATTCGAAAACATTTAAAAAGAGTCATATCCAAGAGTAGAATACAATAAAAACCAACGAAGCAATAATTTATTTCCTATTATATTCCCATTAATTTTCCGATCATTCCTATGGCAGCTATATGATATAGTCGTCCGATTTTGATACAATTTTATGTCAGAATCAGGTCAGAAATGGCATTTCCAAAAGTAGGTTATATGTTTAAAAACACACAAGATATAATTTTTTTTTACATTTTTTTCCGAATATTCCTATGGGAGCTATATGATATAGTTGTCCGATCCGGTATACTACCTGCAAAAGAAAGAAGACTTTTGGGAAAGTTTTAGCGATATCTTTAAAACTGAGAGACAAGTTTGCGTAAAAACAGACGGACAGACGGACATGACTGTATCGACTCGTCTAGTGATGCTGATCAAGAATATATTTTTGGGGTCGGAAACGTCTCCTTAACTGACTGAAATCATAATACCCTCTGCAAGGGTATATCGAGAGAGTACGCTAAAGGCGAATTCGTCGATAATTAAATACCCATAACTAGCTAATGGGAGTACGAGGAAGATGGGGATACACACAAAAAAATGTGATTGGTAAAATTGACCTTATACGGATAGGTATGCAAAATAGTTACGTGTATTTTGTTTTTGCTTTGGGTATGTGGGTTTGGTAATTGTGTATTTGTTGTTGTGAAAGTAACTATTTAATTGGTAGAATTGGATATTTTTGTGGTTGCGGAGTGTTTGACAATTATATTGGTTAATTTTACCAAGTTTTTTTTGTATGTATGCAACCAGTAGGCGATTACTTGCACGGGTGCTATCTTGCGCCATTCCATTATTTTCTCTTAGCTTTTTAATGAAAGGCCCGATTTGAAAACTTTTTTAAGCACGTAAATAGGTTTTTAATACGTTGGCCTACCAAGTGGACGATCATGCGTCGCGCTGCAAATGGTGGATCCTTAGTGTGACTGGCGTTCTTCGCCGGGTCACAGGATTTGTGTATCGGGGGGTTGAGTAGTATACAGCACATTAACTGTCTACAGGTAATTTGTCGCAAAGGTAAAAAAGTGTTTAGGCTAACAAAATATGTAGAAAGGTGAAAATTAAACACAAATTAAACACCACTGGCTAGTCGAACTAGCCACGCCCGTCTGTCTGTCTGAATAACGGTCCCAAGCGATTAATCAAATTCTGTTATTGTTAGACTCCTGGATCACGAAAACACCACTAACATTTTGTTTTGTTTTTTTTTTCAATACAGATCAATCAGTCAAAACAACTCTTAACGAGGTTAAAAATAATGACGATAGCGCCTTCAAAATACATAAGTTATGATATCAACTTTTGTGACGAAAAATAATTTTTGCATTTTAAATTACAAAATCTTAAATGTAATCATTCGGAAATATTTAAGTTTTTTGCCCACACGTTAATTTTCTATAGTAGCGTGTCGTATTAATATATTTAAGATATTGAATTTTTTATAGTGAAATAAAAAAACGCGAAAAAAACCCTCGATCCTAACCCCCTCCTTGTCAACGTTTTAAATTTTTGGATTTTTAAATAAAGTAATTTTTTTATTAAAAATTTAAATTGCCGACGGCGAAAACAATTATTTTCGCCTCGACGCTTTGTTCTGTTTTTTTATCTGGTCGACCACACGGGGTCTCCAGAAGGAGGAGCAAGACCTGCACCCCGAAGCTGAAACTGGTCAACAGCTCCTGGCACCACGACAGCTGGTGGAGATTGAGCCTATTCCTCTATCAATTAAGTAAGTGAGCAAACTCCTCCAACTCATCAGGAGGGACGGCGATTCTCTGATCGCCAATCCAGCGCACCCCGAAACCGACTCCTACTGCACCTCTCTCATTGCTTTGCGCCAGAAGCTGGCCCATGTGCTCCACAAGCTGGTAGAGGAAGCCATCCGCGGACAATCGATCAATGGGAGCGTCGTCCTGCTCAGGAACATCTTCCTGGGCATCCACGACTCTCAGCAATCGCAGGACTTCGTATTAGTTGGATTTCTAATTAATAAATAAGAACTTCGATCTCCCCTCCGTGCTGAACTAGAACTAGTGGCTCTGCTGTATTGGACACAGCTTTGGAAAACCGATATTATCGCCTCAGTTCCATATCTCACCGAACACATATGGCCATATATAATCTGCGAAAATACTTCGCAATCGGTTGTTTTCATTTTTTGGGGCACATTCGGTGCGCTTTCAATCCAAAAGTCGCTGGTGTGGTACGGCTGCTTGCGCTTGTTCAATGAATTCTCGGGCAACAAGGCCTCTAAAGCCTTCAAAAAGGGCTGGTTCGAATGCTCCATGGAATCATAGCAGGTTATGGTTGGTTCCCCATATGTATGATGGCCATGCACTACTAGAGTGCGATGCAATGCACTGGCACAGGAATCACGTCCTTGGAGAAATTGTCTCCCTTTACACGGAGGGATACCAGACGACCTTCCAAACGAAATTTCGATGGCCTCGAAATATTGAAAAGACTGCGATAGTTTGTAACTGGTTGGTACAGGAAAGGAGAATCAGGCAACGGGGAGGTTGAACTTGAAAACAACATCCTGTAATTATTAATAATTGGGATTTAAGGTCATTTAATCCAAATTTTTTCCTTACAGCCGGTGAATCGCCGTGTATGAAGTCGTTATAGCGCTTCATGTGCTCCTTGGTAAGCGGAGTGAGCTTAGTTTTCTCCTTCTCAACCATCTTGTCCAGCGACCCGATGACGAAGATTGGCTTGGGCTGACACGGAACTAGAATATGTTCCAAGGGACGTCGTCAGTCAATGCTGCGATTAGCCCTGCAATCGAAACATCATTTTAGTACTGAGTGTCTACAGATTAGATGATGGAAACTTACTCCACAACTGCCAATTCACGACGGTGTTCGGGTTCCTCCTGCATTCGAGCCGACTTGGCCTTAAAGTCATCCTGTGGTAGGTCAGGAACTTGGTAGTCTGGCCAGTGTGGGATTTCGAAGAGCCACTGATGAGGTGAGATACAAGGTTTTATTTTTTATAGAAGTTACAATTGTTTGAATTTAAAATATTGAGGAAAGACACTCACGTGTGGTCTTCGTGTTGGCTTTTTTCTTACCGTCGGATTGAATATCGGGAGCTGCTTCGAGCCCTGTTGCTGATTCTGGCAGTCCCCTCCTTCCTTATGAAGCGGGGAAAGGAGTTCTCCACGCACAGCACAGTGAATTCTGAAAAGAGGGTGACCTTTATAAATAAATGAGTTCTCTAAAGTCTCAAAAACACGGTTTAATCTGTGTGAGATTTATAAGTATCTTTGAATAACTGTTGCTTGTTGAAATATATACAAGTCCTACGATAAAGGCAATAAAATAGATCAATAGAGTGCATCAAAGTAAACACTTCTGCGTTTTTACAAAAAATAGTTATATTTTTCTTCATATTTAAGTTTAAAAGACTAAAAAAAAACTGTTACTTGTGGCCCCGCCTTTAAGTTGAAGAATAGAAAACGTCAAAGGAGCTTACCGTCTTTTCCTGGATTATTTACTTATTCCTGCTGGTTGTCATCTCCACGTCCAGTTCTGTTCCTACTTTCGGTTTCCGGGCCTGCTTCCCCGTCACCCGATTCTCCTTTCCAGTGATCAAACCAACCGGTTACAAGCGGTCGCAGTCTCTTCAATATTTTTAAGCCCCTCGAAATTTCGTTCCGAAGGTCTTCTGGCTTCCCTCCGTGTAAAGGCAGACAACTTCTCCAAGGAAGTGATTCCTGTGCCAGTGCACTGCATCGCAGTCTAGTGGTGCATGGCTTATACACATGGGCAAAAAAACCACCACCTGATTCCATCGAGCACCCCAACCAGCATGGCCTGAACGCTTTAGAGGCCTAGTTGCCCAGGGATTCATAGAATAAGCGCAAGCAGGTCGTTTAACAATAGCGACTTTAAGATTGAGAGCGCACCTAACGTGCATCAGCAAATGAATTCCAGCGATTGCTAAGTATTTAGCAGTGTGCTCGCAGAGTTTATCTCCACATGAGCCGATCACCTTTTCTTTGAGCAGGAAAATGGTACCAGAGATTGCGTCCGGTCCGTCCACTAATTCTAGTTCAGCACGTAGGAGATATCGAAGCTCTTAGATTATTAATTAGAAATTAGAGACGTGACCTCCGATTGCAAACAGTCCTCAATGCCCATGAAGATCTCCCGGAGCAGGACGACGCTCTCATTGGTCGAATGTCCGCGGATAGCTTCCTATACCAACTTGTGGCACTCATCGGCCAGCTTCTGGCGCAAAGCAATGACAGATGTGCGGTAGGAGCCTGTTTCAGGGTGCGCTGGATTGGCGATCACAGCATCCCAGGCCTTCCTAATGAGTTGCAGAAGTTCGCTCACTTACTTGGTCGGTAGAGGAATGGGCTCAGGCTCCACCAGCTGTCTTGGTGCCAGGTGCTAGTGACCAGCTTAGTGACTCTGCGGTCTTGAATTTTATCTCTGCTTCGGGGTCCAGGTACTGGTCCTTCAGTTGGAGACTCCGAGTGGTTGACCAGCTTTTCTTCTACTGCTCCTCCAACCTCTTGCAGGATCTTGGTTGCAACCTTCTGGTTTTCTTGCAAGTCATCGGATAGAATGTCCTCGTCGTCGTCGAGCCAAAATGAAAATGAAAATGAAAGCCAGTCATCATCAATGACAGGAGCAGACAAAAAATCAGGGCTTACTACTTGGGTGAGTTTTTGTGTAAAAAAACGGTTGGCAGCGCCCTAGTGGTGAAAAACTTTAAAAACTGTGAATTTTGTCATAATTTTGCGACAGTAATTATAGCCTCTTCCCAGAACAACAAAATCGCATCCTTTTAATCCTTCCATCCTTTTAAGGATGCTTACTCTCGGCTAAAATTTGCGCTGCGCATGAGATCTCAGCGGACATTTTTAATGTTTTTAATTACTATGGGTCTATCCACGAGTATATACGACAAGGAAAATATGAGGCAAAAAGTGAACAAATTGACCTCAGTGAAATGCACTTTCACTAAAAAAGTGGAGGTCACACAACCTGGTTATTGGACACTGTTAAAGATAAAAGTTCAAAGTATTTTAAATTGTGTCTCTGGGCTACGAAAGGTTTTGCTGTTTAATAACAGGGGTTAATACCACAAAAGTGCATAAAAATCTAACATTTGGTACTTTAGACAAGATTTAAAAACTGTGACGTGATGGAAAGTTTCGAAGTAAGATAAAAATATTCTTCAATCAAAATTTTATATAGCCCCTGTAGATTCCCCAACTAACATATCCTGGAAAATGTGCGTTCAAAAGATATTAAGCACTTAAAACTGCAACTCGATCCATAAAAACAATATAAGAAAATAGTAGAAAAACTTTTTACAAAACTTTCTTTTTTCGTTTTTTTGTTTTTCTCTTGTCTTCATTCCATTTTTACAGAAAATTTGTTAAATGTTAAATTCTGATTTTAAGTCCATTATTTTCCCTTACAATAAATCATTCCTTGGCAGCAAGGATTCGATTCCCAATCCTGAATATTAAGGTTAAGTAATAGAGAAATAAAAGTATCTAAATAGCTTCAATAGATAAAATGTAAATAAGAAAATAAATCAAATTAATTTTACAAGACACAAAGACTATATTTTAAAGAACTTAATAGACTCATTGTCAGCTAGACCGAACTATTTTGGGACACTGCGCATGGCAGTGGCATAGGGGTGAGTTTATAATAACTAGCACTTATAATTCCCAACCGATTCTAGCTGCGCTCTCATGGGAACCCCGGTGCCGAGCTGAGCAAAGCATACTTACCTGGCGTAGAGGTTAACCGTGATCACGAAGGCGGTTCCTCCGGAGTGAGGCTCGGCCATTGCACCTCGGCTGAGTTGACCTCTGCGATTATTCCTAATGTGAATAACTCGTGCGTGTAATTTTTGGTAGCCGGGAATGGCGTTCGCGCCGTCCCGACATAAACAAATACATTTTAAAGTGAAAGAAGTCAAAAATACTACGATATAACAAGGGAGAATGCTATGGTTTCAGAAATTTGTGTTTCAGCTACCCCTTAGATTCAGAAAAGCGGCTGACCTCCCTAGACTGGAGAGACTGTTCTCCAAAGAATTTAGGGTCGGAATCTGTTCCTTCTACCTGTTACTTTCCGACGAATACTATACGAGTAACGCGTATAAAAATCAGTTGACCGGCCGAAAGTCCTAGCAACTGTGGCCGATTCTTTCCCTTTCCCTGTACCCTATGTTTGTACTTCCGGCTGAAATATGATGTCGAAATATTTGTTAGTTATAATCCTCGCAGGCAGGTTGTGTCGCCTTATGTCCTTATGACTGAATCTATCTAATATTCCGAAAATGTCTAAATGTGGTGGCCATTTCGACATTCGCTTATGAAACTTCACGCATTAGGTACCATATCGAAAGGTTATTTTTTTAGCCTAAAAAAAGCAAAAAAATTGTTTTTTTAAAGTGCCAAAAAAGACATTTTGAAAAAAAGGGCTGCAAGTTGGGACACTTAAAAGTCATTAACTCTCACACCAAAAGTTATCCAAACTTTTCATTTCATTTTTCATTTCAAACTATTCATTTATAATTTAATACATTTTAATTCGTTTTAACTTATTTACCGCCCATTTTGAAAGAACGTAGACCAAATAACAATTAAAACCAAAAGGCTGAACGCTCACAAAAAAGCAGAAAATGACTTCTGTCGGACTGAGGCCTTATTGTATGCAAAACTGGTGTCTCAACTTACACGCTCAAAGTGTCCAAAAATGGGTAGTTTTGGAAAAAAATTAATAACTTTTTTCTGAGTTTCAAATTAATCGGATTCTTTTTTTTTTAATTTGTTACTAATGTCTTAAACCTCTTAACAATTTAATATAAGCAAGTTTTTAATTTTTTATAGAACATTTTTGCTTTGATTGAATCGTTTCTATCTTTGTCGAACAAATTTTTATAAAATTTAAACGGGAACACTAACCACTAACGACGAACACACAAGATGTTCGCCGAACAAATTCGACTGTGGATGGCCTGCTTTACAGACCCAGACTTTTCCCCTATTCTTCTCTACTTACAAATCCAGCACCTTCTACCTGGTTTCCATATCATACTTGTAAATGCAACACGAGCGTCGTTTCCTTTTATGTATATTGTAGTTTTTCTGAAAATGCGACAGTTCATGTGGCCTTAAACGAGCAGGACCGACACAAGCGATTGGCGAGCAAGGTAGTATTTGAAGTCTTTAGTTCAACATTTCTACAGTCGAACCACTTCCTATTAATATGAATTGTCTTATGTCGGGACGGCGCGAACGCCATTCCCGGCTACCAAAAATTACACGCACGAGTTATTCACATTAGGAATAATCGCAGAGGTCAACTCAGCCGAGGTGCAATGGCCGAGCCTCACTCCGGAGGAACCGCCTTCGTGATCACGGTTAACCTCTACGCCAGGTAAGTATGCTTTGCTCAGCTCGGCAGCGGGGTTCCCATGAGAGCGCAGCTAGAATCGGTTGGGAATTATAAGTGGTAGCTATGGGTTCAAACTCACCCCTATACTAGTTCTACTAATAATAAATTGGGCATTAGGGGTGTCAAAAAAGATTCTACAAACTCGTTGCAGCTCATTTTTAATCTTTTCCATACCAATGTTTTTCTTTCGTCACTTGTAAGTCATGTTTTTTAAATTATTGAAAGTGATTTCAGAACTTCTTGGAACCTTTTCTTGTTCTCTTAAAAAATGCAAACAAATATTTTATTATATTTTAGACTACTTCTTTCGGAAGATGTTTTCAAAATGTTAACTTAATCCATTAAAAAGGCGGCCACTTTTCTTGTTGCAAAATAAATAACGGCAATTTTGTGTTATGTTCATTTATTGATATTTGAAATCTTAAACTTTATTAATAATAATGTTAATTACAGTAAGGTAATTTTAAATTCCGCATCGTTTGAATGGGTCGCCTTAATCCTCACCCTTTGCTTAACTTTTACTGTGAATTGAGTTGGGATTACTTGCATTCTCTACTTTAGTTGGTTCGTAGTTAATAAATCAATAGGCTGCTATATGGTAGGTTTTTCATATATAAGATTAACATGATGCTCAGAGCATCATCATCGCATCGCATTCTCCGCGATCCATCCAACACAAAGTGCCAAAAAGTGGAGGGTTCGTAGCAAAAGGAACAGCAATTCGCATTCAACAGAAAACAAGATTAAGACTCGATTGTAAACGCTTAAGAACTAACTAAATCAATTGCCGCAGCCAAGACACAGTGGAACCTAGAGAGTACATAGCGTGGCAAAATGGCAGTTTGAGGTGTTTCCAACCAACTATACACTAAAGAAGGATCCCGCACATTCCTCGAACTCCATCGTAACAGACCAAATCAAGATGTAAACTTGAATTAGATCAAGGACCAGATCTTACAGTTAGGGTAAAATAGTGTGTGGGTCCGGTACAGAAATAATCGTGCAAAATACATAGCGCGTTGGTCACTGGATGCTACAGAGGTATACATACATACATAATTAATTGCCTGTTCGTTCCCAACTTGGAGATTTGATTTCACGTACCATGTGGATTAGTTTATATTGCTAACAACTAACATTTAATTCTCAATTTCTAGTAATTTCACAATTTGTAGCCAATAAACTTATGAATCGATCTAGGTAGCATGTGTATGTGTATGTGGGGTTTTGGTAGATATCATTTATGACACTGGACATTAAACTGGAGTAACTGTGGTGTTTTTGCTACGACACGAACTACTACAAATATTAATTTCTGTTGAGACTTTGGTTTAGTTGCAGCTTTAGTTCAGTTTTACAGGTCTTGCTTTGCGCACATCTAAAATGAAACTAATTGGATTTTGCAATTGTTTGACATGGATTTTATAATTTTTTTTATTATTATTATTAATAATTTTTTGCCGCTGCTATTTGAATTATAACATTTGAGTTGTAAGCTTATGAGAGTCTAATTTCTGGCTGCAGGCTGCACTAGCGGCTGCTGCTACAGTGGACTTCTAGGTGTTTTTGTGTGTTCTGATTTCGGGATCGGGATCGGGTTAGGGTTAGGACAAGGCGGAACTATCGTCCAAACAAATATAACTGAAAACTGCCCAGTGTTTTTGGGTTGCGGGTGGTGTGCGCAGGTTTGTGAGCGGTTGAGGGTGAATATATGCTGCTGTGCCGTGCCGTTGGCGCTGTTACAATTTCATAGCATTACAATTATCATAAATATTTCTGTTATTATTTAATTTAAACTTCTTTATGGTATTGCATATTTTTGCTGCTGTAGTTTGCTGATGTTCTAAGCTGCGAACGCCCCCTAATCTGCTGCTGCTCCTGTTGTGGCTCCTGCTTCTGATGCTTCTGGTGCTGCTGCTGTTCCTAGAGTGGGCGCATGGCTAATCGATGAAACTTTGCTCCACGCAGGCTTTCACACGCTTCTCGTATTCACGGCGATTTTCTTTATACAGCTGGGCGGCGGTGGAGTTGGCCGGTGAGTTGGGATTGGGGTCGCTCAGCAGTGACTAGGAACCACAAAAAGAAGTAAGTTAGAAAACTCTCGAGGGCACTCCGCAGTACGACTCACCTGTATGGATGTTAGTATGGCTGACACATCGTAAGTGGGACTCCAGCGGTTCTGCAATATGTCCAAGCATATTCCACCATCTGCGTACACATTGGGATGAAATACTTTCGATACGAATCGAACCGTTGGCGGTTTGTTTGGATACTCTTCCGTAAATTCTATGGTTAACTTAAAGGTTCCGTCCTCGAATGGTGTATCGTGTGGACCAAAAATCACAGCATTCCATATCATAATATTATTATCTGTTGGCGCACCCGAGACACCCGTGGGTGGATCCTCCTGAAGTCTGCAATAAGAATGGAGAAAAATTTATTAAACTGATTATCATAATATAATTATACAAAAATATTACAAATTTCATTGGGGCAATTTTTATTGACATTTTTTGTTGTTTTTGTATTATCCTTTTTGTAATGCAAACGAAAATTCGGACTCAGTTATATCGTTTTGCAACGGATATATGTTTGTAAGTATATTGTACATATATCGTAGTGACAAATAAGATCCAGAGCGTGCTAAAGGAGACTATTATATGTACAATGTACATTAAAAGAACGTGAATAGCAGCAGATTTTGTTATTATATCAGAACTATCACAACGAACTTCTGGTTGTAAACAATATGTGATTTAAAAGACGGTAAGAAAAAATATTAAAACCCCAATTAAACTTTGAGCTATAGAACAGAGATATTTCAGGCAGTTAGCGCTCATTAAGCTTGACAGGAGTCAGCCGCTTTTTTCGGATATTTGGAACCCTGGCACTGTCTCCGTGGAAATACTTGTTAACATTTTCTGCACACAAAGCAGAGAGCAAAAAGAATCCCATGCTAAAAGCTGGGAATTTAGGTCAACAACGAGCAACAAGCGGGCGTCGCAACCCGTTTAACCGCGCCCTTCAATCGGCTTAAATCGATACTCGGGCCAAGTGAAATCATCGATTAAACAAGCAAAGAAACGCTAGGGTACAGAGAAACAAGCCATAGTATTCCCCAAGTTCAAAATTCAAAATTAGATGAATATAATACATTTGTATCCTATAGCTGAATAGTTGTTATAGGATGTGAATAGGATGTTAAATGAATCCGTACGAATCTCTATTTTAGAACCAAATGTTTTGCAAAAAATTATAAATGATATGTTTTTGAAAAATGATAAGAAAGCGTAATCGTAAAATTTGTTTTATAATTGTAGAATAAGTATCTGTCTGTTTACTATGGTACTATTTCACAATAATTTCCGGTTTTATTAATGCAGATCCATTTAATAAATCTTTCTTATAACGTCTTAGTTGGCAATAGGATTTTATTATCAATGTGCAGGAAAAAATCCGTCATATTTTCTACAGAAGAATTGATTCCCAATTTGATTGTTTTATGCAATCGAAACATTATATTTATGTGATGAAATTCACTGATTCTTTGTTTTAATATGGTTCAAATAAGTGCCAAGTTTTTAATTTTTTTTTCCTGTGTGGGATGAGAGGTAAGCGACTAGTTGGCCTTCGGGGTGGTACTGTGCCTTGGGGAAGGAAATCCCGCCCACGCAAACAGCCTTGACATTTGGTTTCGAGGCTCCCAAGTGCAACTTGCAGTGCAGACCGCGCCAACATTCAAATTTTCGGAGATGATGAAAGTTCCGAAACGAATTCGAACGAAATTCCAATTGGAGAGCGCCGTCTCTTTCGCGTGAGTCAACAAGGTTAAGTGCGAGCGGGAGAGGGCGGGCGGGCAGGATGCAGCTGCTGAGTCAGGCGAATCCAAAAACAACAATTGTTAATGTTTTGCTGCGACGCAATTTCGGCAAAAGACGGAAGAAGAATTCTGTTTGGTTTTCCCAATTTTCCCCTTTGTTTCCTCGCTTTTCCCCCGCACCACACACACATCAAAGTCAAGTGTCAAAGACAAGCGAATTGTTTTTGTTGTTGTTTTTCGAAAGAGCAAAAGCAGCGAAAATAATCAACCACTCACACACTCGCGCACTCACAGCCACATGCACACGTACATATTTTGGCTGCGCAAACTTTTCCACTACATACAGACATGGAGCACATACATAAGTGCGACCGTGTGTTTGCGTATATGTATGTATTGGGCAGCGCAGCCCCAGGTTTCTTTTCTCCAACATTTTTTCGCACCACGAAACACGAATCCGTAAAATCCGACGATTTCTTCGCGATTCGCTTCTCGTCTTCCTGCGTTCCTTTCCTTTCCATTCCTTCCGATTCGATTCCTTGCCTTTCCTCTAGTTTTCTTTTCTCACCTTTTAAAATCTCTCATAAGACGTCTGCGAGCGGGTGTTGACATGTTTCACAACGATACTACCACTTGTGTTGGATGGGAATTTGAACGCCTAGGCGATGCGCTGCGACTTGCAAACGGAAACGGTGAAATTTTGTAATTTTATTTTTAATTGAGGGCAAACTCGGGCAGCAATGGTATAGAGCTGGAACAGAAATCGATTAGAGGTGGAGAAACATCGATGAAAACATCGATGCATCGATGTTTTACAATTTTCTGAAACATCGATGTTTTTGCCACAATCGATGTTTTTGTCCCATCACCAAGAAGAGCTGGAACAGAAGTCGATGTTTCTTCGATACTATCGTATAGAGATGGGTCAAAATTCGATGCCTACTCGATACTATCGTTGGGCGCAGCAAAATGGCCACCTCGACGTATGCGAGCCGGGAAATAAGTGGAGCTAGCTAATAAAAAACATAATAAACTTCTTAAAATCAAAATTAGCCATTTTAAAATAGGGATGTCGAAATATTTAAAAATATCGTATCGATGATATTTTTTATTGAACCAAAAAATCAAAATGATATTTGATATATCAGAAAAATAATATCTATATATCGGATATTTTTGATATATTTTTTAAAAAATTTAATTAAATTATATTATAATAATTTTTAGTTTATATTTATTAATAAATGAAAGAAAACAACATTTATTTTTTTTTTTTTGCTTTTATTTATAGTAATCAAATCAAATAAAAGTACAATGTACTTACATATGCCGCTATTTCCCGCGCATTTTTTTTAGCGCGTACTACACACATATGTATGTACATATGCATATGCGCTCTTTTATGTTTTTATCACAAATGTTGTACTTGCCAAAACCATTTTCACTTGCCGAAAAATAAATTTTAGCGGCGCTCATATGTATTAAAATTATCAAAAAATGTGCAAAAAAAATCGATGATATCTGATAATTATTAAAAAAAAATATCACGATAAAAATATTTATTTTTTCGCAAAAAATATCGATATATTGATATTTTGATATATTTTCGACATCCCTATTTAAAAATCAAATAAATCCAATTATTCCTTAAAAAATAAGTATTTAATTTTTTTCTTTTATTTAAACAAACCGACCAAAAAAAAGTTGCTAAACAAAAAAAAAGAACATGATTACAAACAAATGTTGAGCAACATGTTGCTGGAAAAAAATACGAAATAAATTAAATAATGAAATAATTATTAAATAATTATTAAATAAAAATAAAATAAAAGTATCAGAAGTACGTCTTAATATGCTTGATTAAATACATTTAAATTAAATTATTATAATTTGTCTTTACTCAATGAAATAATTATAATATAATATAATTATTATTAGATTATAAATCTAAATAATATATTAAACATTAATATAATTAATACAATACATAATAAAATTAATTATTACGTAATAATAATTCGGTTTATTGTTTAATTTCATTTCATTGATTGCACAAATAAAATTTCAAAAAAAGGACCCATATTCTTGCTTTTTTTTTAAGTCAATCGGTCAAAAACCTTAGAAGTAATAGTAAAATTTTCCAACAACAAATAGTTTTTGGTTTTCAACTGCTAAAAAAAATGTTAAGTTAAAATATAAATCTTGTCAAAATATTCTTTAAAATACAAAATTAAAAGTGAAACCATTTTTAAAATATTAATAAACAAAATATATCTGTCCAGTTTTTATAGATAAGTTAGTTGTTTTATGGTTAGTTTTTAACAACCTATCGCTCATAAATGCGGGTGCGGTTTTGAAATTAAAGTAATTTTTATATACCATATTTTTAAATACTTTTTTTTGGCACCAAAAAAACTACTAACTTTGCGATTTTTTCTATAAAAACTGGTGGGATGGATTTAATTCAAACCTTTTGTATATTATTAAGTGTCATTTAAATAACATTTACTAATTTTTATAGCCGATACTGTCGGCGAATATATCGGTGGCAAAGCGATTGCAAAAACACTATTAAAAAAAGGTGTTTTGCGGTGACCACAATATTTCCTCCAAAAATTATCGGATTTCCATTCTGCGTTTACATTTCGCTTAACAATTAAAAAAAACGCGCCCCCTGGGAAGTGCGATTTTTAATTTTTTTTTGTAAAGAATTGTTTTTGATCTTCCAAAGTTAAATTTTCACCTAAATAATTTGACTTTGGGCTTCAAAAAAAAAAATTCAAGTTAAAAAATACAAAAAAAAAAACTCTTCCCAGGGGCGGGTATTTTTTATGCAGAAAAATATGCAAAAAATTTGAAAACGATCCGTTGAGGTAGGTGGGTCCCGTAATCCTGGTATAAGTTCCAAAACAGTTCGAAGTTCGTGAAACTTTCATGACACATTCTTAAAGAGTTATTCTACCAATTTAAATAATAAAAAAAAATGGACATTCTTTTCCCCCCTTAAATACTTTGTATTGTTAAAGTAATTTTTCGATTTATTTAATATATTATAATAATAAATATAATATAATTATTTGAACAAATACACATTTCAATGTGGTTTATATTGGGTACCAGGTACAGGGCCAGAAAATTTGAATACAAATACAAAGGGATACAAAATGGCGTTTCCCTCCTTACCCCATCCCTTGCGCGATATCCCGGATTTAACCCCATCTATCGATTGATCTTACCAATTGGCTACCAATTACGACGCAGTTCTTTGTTAAAATCCTTTGTTTGTGAAAATTGAAATTAATTTCGTCATAAGCACTTTGCGGATGATCGCCATCATCTTGGAGGCCGTCCTAAAGGAGGTCCAGGTCCTAAAGCCGTGGAAGGAACCAGGCATGCTGCGAATTGGGCAGATTGTTTCCATGTCCCCTGACAGTGCGACATGGTCGCCGATCACCCCTTCACCATACCTTCCCCGCCCTCGCCATTGAACTCAACGCGAAAATCGCCTCCCCTCGCCACCGCCGATCGGACTTCCCCGCCCTCGCCTCGCCCTCGCCAAGACATGGCCGCCACCTCTTCCCCGCCCTAGGGAAGCCTGCTCAGCGCTGTGATCTCAAGGTCGGACAAAACCGAGACGTTCAGCGTGGACGAGTACGGGGACAGCCGATATGCGTGCGCAACGTGCAGACTGGCAGCACTTGCTTATAGGACCGAATTTAAATGCCTATGACTATGAGATTCATAAAACGAAAATTCTTATAGTCGCTATTAATCAATTTAACAGCAGACAATTTCTAAATTAATTTCTAAAATTTAGTAAAATATTTACTTTAAAATAATAATTAACTGAAGCACCTGCCAACAAAAAAAAACGTTTATTGCAGTTGCATTTTCTACTGTCGTATTTTCCCATTAAAAATTATTTTGAATATTGGATTCAAAAAATCTAAAATGGATTAAATAAACCGAAATAACAAGCTTTTAGCTTTTAATGACGGATTAGAAATATGTTTCTCGTAGAAAGTATGTAACAGGTAGAAGCAAGCGTTTCCTTCCCTATAAGTATATATGTATGTATATTCTTGATCAGGATCATTAGCCGAGTCGATCCAAATCTGACAGTCTGTCCGTATGAAGTTCATAAAGACTACTGTGATATTTTGTTTTAAACGTCAAAAATAATGTTCTTTTCACTCTTGTCCACAAAGTATATGCATGTCAACAATTTTCGAAAAAGCAAATTAACTGTTATTTGTTCATGTCTATAAAGAGCAAAAAAACCAGTTAAATTGTTGATTAAAACTTGTACAAATCTCAGTAGGCCTTTTAAAATAAAAATCACGTTCTCTCTTGCTTTAACTGCAGCGGTATAGAATCTTTGGCTTCAATGTTCTTGACTATTGGATAGCTTTTGATTATAGTTTAAATGTCTATTCAAATTTGTTAGGTTTATTGAATACTTTAGGACTAATTAAAACAATTCGAGTGTATCACAAACTTAATTCTAGCCTAATTTCGGTTCCCTATTAGACTGGGAAGAGCTCGCTGTAGGTGAAGTTCTCCAGGATTTTGGTCGTGATGACCAGGAATTTAGCCTCCAGAGCGCGGGCAATCGGTACTATCAAATCGTTGGTGAAGACCTCGAAGTTTTGGTTGATCGATTCATTAATGACGTCACCCAAGACTTTGTCTCCATTGAAGAGGTTCTCTAGCTTCAGATTTCCCTTGCCAGTGCGAATCTTCAAAGCGAATTCCTTGACGTGCAGATAGTCCAGATCGTTAACGCTCTTGATATCATATTGGACCCGCACATAGGCCACAAAGTTGGTAAAGTTTCCTGTGAACGGTCCATTGCCCTTGATGGGGAGTGCTAGGATGTTCCCATTGATCTCATATAAACCGTCGCCGTGGAGATGTGGCAGAATCAACTCAAAGTCGAAGCGACGGGTTTGGGTGGATGCCCGCAGCTTAGTGATTTCGAAGTTTGAGGCCCCCAGGATGTTCAGTTTTTTGGCCTTAACCGTGAGCCCAGCGGAGCCGTCCAAAATGGTAAGATCTCCAATGTAAAGGGGCTCTAGTGGTGGTACATTCAATTCCTTGATGCCTTTGGCCAAATAGGGTCGCAAGTTGTGGACACTGCTCTTGAGGCACTTTGAAAGCTCGGGGTCGTTGCGATGGCACACCTGGATGTAGTCAGCTGAGGAGGACCTTTGTTTATTATACTGAATGTCTTTGAAAGTATAGTTATAACTTACGCATATTGCCAGCTAAGATGCAACCCAAGAAACACATCAAGAGAGAGGCCACGATAAGTAAGGAATGCATTTCACTTTTTGGATTCAATTGCTTTCTGTAAAACGGAATATTTAATATTAAATTATTTATTAATTTATTGTATTAAAAAAATTTTAATTGACGTCAAAGTTCTTTAATAGGGGTTTATTAACCCCCAGCACTGATTCAAACAATCTAAGTGTACCATCGCCCATTTCTATCAACATCTGAAGTGGTTAATTATAGGTATTTTGTCGCTGCGACTCAGTCTAATAAATGGGAGGAACCGCCAGACTGCTCAAGTACTGTCATTTGCTACTTGTTTGGTTGGCAAGTCTGTAATTGATTTTGATCGATACTTAATGGTTTTTATGAATGACCGTAAAGGTTAAACTTAATGACAAAAAATTATTTTGAGTGCTGAAAATGTACATAGAGTATTGGTATGAATGAACAACTTTTAGTTCAGACGAATACTTTAAACTTAATCGCAGATTTAAGAAAAAAAAATGTTGGAAAGCAAGAGCCTAATTTTGTTTAGATCCTTTAACTTCAGTTGGTTTGCTGTGGACTTTTATAGTTTTTATGTTTTACTTTCTTTGCAGAAGTGAATTTTGTATTCTTTGGCTCCTTAGCAGTTTTAGACGTATAACCAGAAACATGAAGAAAAATGTAGGTACTTAAAAAATATGTTCCAATCAAATAAGGCTGGATTTCCTTTCTTTTTTATTTGAACTTTTTATTTTGTAA
Organism: Drosophila prostipennis; assembly: GCA_037075205.1. Taxonomy (NCBI): domain Eukaryota; kingdom Metazoa; phylum Arthropoda; class Insecta; order Diptera; family Drosophilidae; genus Drosophila; species Drosophila prostipennis. Next base: position 37,136 of record JBAMCJ010005205.1, on the reverse strand, counting down.
GTTTATTCCGTATTGTCTGAATAGATTACTGAATACTTGGGATTAATTCGCGATATCTTAAGGATACACCGGATCGTCGAAACTTACACAATCGAGCAGAGGTTTTAATTTGATTTGCAATTATTGGTTTTGGCACTGGTTTGTTATCTTTTTATAAGCTCTCGAAGGCTGCTTAACGTTCTCGAGCTGTTGTAGTCGGGTGTTGTTTTAGTAACCGTCAACGGATCGTACTGAATGCCAATTGTTGAGACCGGCGCATTTTATAGCAAAAAGTACGCTACGATTTACATGAGAGCTTGGGCAAGCTGTGGACTGAAAACACACGACGTAGAACTTGCACGCCCCCTGCCACGCCCCCTCGACGCCCCCTCCCCCAGAAATTGGCAGGTTAACTTGAACGACTAGAAAGAGATGACCAACTATTTATAGAGAGAGAGAGGGAAAGAGAGGGCGAGCAAGACGCTAAGCAGCTACTGTTTAATAATTATAATAAAGGTTGACTCCATCCACATTAATGTATCTCGGTGACAAACCCAAACATACGGAGTCAGGCGAGCGGGAAAATTAGCAGTTGGCCGGGAAAATGCAGATTGCAGGTCAAGCCGGAAGCTGACACCATAACACTGACGTTGCCCCCCAAAATGTTTCTCCCAGAATATGCACTTGAAATAATATGTTCTTAAAGAGTATTGATTGCCATTTTATCTAGAAATCATACAAGTTAATAAAAATAAATACACATTTAACAGTTTGAAAGTTGAAAAGATTAATCCATTCAAAAGATCAATCATATTATTCAAAGTTCTGTCCCAAAGACAGAGACGAGTAATTAAAAATCAGATGTTCCATTTAAATGGATGGAAGGTTGTACTGAGTTTCCCAAAGATGTACAGTGTAGATATGATACAAAATATGATAAGGTAGTGAAATAAAATAACACTTTCAAATCTAAAGAGTGATTTTCTTTCGAGTGTGCTGATCACAGTGAGTGAGGGGTCACTTTGCTTGGTAGTTAAGCTCCGGACCAAAATCAAAGGGGCAAGGGGCAGGAAGATCGTTCTAGTCGCTATCGTGCCTGTCGTAATTACGCCACGCGAACATCTTTGATGGGGAGTCGTGTGTTGACAATCTGTTAACTTTGGAAATTGTGCTGCCCGGATTGCATAATGAATGGCGATCCCCTGGCGAAAAGCTTTCCCCGACTTGAGGTCTGTGAGGATCGCAGTAGCTGGCTGCCTTTGACATGGTTCGATGCGGAGGCTGATTGTGGAGGAAAATTGTCGAGATGCACGCAATTGGGGAGCCAGCCAAAGATAATTCTCCAGGCCTCATCCCGGTGATAGCTGCATTAGATAAGTTGAGGAGTGCTCAGATGTTTGTTGCTCACTCACAGTTTATTATTCAATCGGATGTGAGCTTCCCGTTGGTGATGGCGATTTGTACTGCCAGTGGTTGGGGATTCAGGCAATCAAGGGTCTTCTTCACATGTCTTTTTAAGGGAAAGATCACAGTAGCCTACTTATAGTATAAAAGATGAGAAAACAACGGATCCCTGAAATAGAAGGACTAAGACCAACCTGACGAAGGGACTCAAAACAGGGGAGGGGGAGCATTTCTCCTTGGTTTTCCCTTTTCAGTGCAGTTTAGCGAGATTCAATTTGCTCTTCAAATACCATCATTATCAGGAATATTACGAAAGAGCATCAAACTCTGCTGCTTTCAGTTTTGTAATCTCAAAAAAACACAGCCTGTCCGTCTCCTGTTACCTACGAACCTTTTCCCACATTTCTCATTCATTCAGATGGCAAAGACCTTGAATTAGCGTGACAAGCCTAAGCAAGCGGGGCTAACGTGCCAGTAATAACAACTCCGATCCCAGTTGCCTAATGCTGAATGACGCTGATGATATGGTAACCAGTGGCTTGGGTTACGCAGCATCCGCTTTGAGTAAGAGCCATCCTCGATCTGGTTTACTTGGTTTATTTAGCTCGAACTGTGTGCAATAAATTAGGACTTAGACTAGGAACACTACACTCTAATTCAGATTGATCCATTCGTCCAGCGGGATCTTGGCGAAGATGCGATCCATGAAGTTGCGAATGACCAGAGTCAGTTTGGTGCGGAGCGCCGGTTTCATTTCCTTGAGCAGCTCCTGGGAGTTGGAGTTGATGAACAGGTTGAGGGCAGCCTCTGTGGGGGATTAGACAGTTTAATATACATATGAATTATTGACACTTTCGTTAGATGCCACTACTTACGTATGACGGAGTTTCCATTGGCGATGTTGTCCACCCCCATTTGGATCTCCTTCACATTAAAGTCCATCTTGACGGAGTCCGTGGTCAGATACGTGCGCCCGTCGGCTCCCTCATTCGCCACCGCCTTGAAGTAGATCTTGGCCTTCACTCCCTCTGCGTGATAGAGAGTCATTAGTAGTGCGTCACCCCAGCCCAGAGGCCCGGTACCCACCATACTCCCCCCAGTAGTCGCCGGCTCCGGAGGCCTTCACCAAGATCAGCACACCTGTGGACCTGTACTGAGCCTTGACGCGAATGCGGGGTATCTCGCACGTCAGCTGGAACTGCAGCGAGTCCAAGTCGGAGCTGCAAAACAGACACGGTGAGATATGGATACTAATGGGCGCCCCTAATGGCAATGACAGTGACAATCTGCGAAGTAATGAGCTTGGCGGAAAACTGCCATTTCATTCGTCTCATGCGAAGATGAGCCGACGATTTTTGTCGTATCTTTCCGGCCTTGGAGCTCTCTCGAGTCCAAGTCTTAAGTCTAAATTTCGATAGCAAAGAGAGCTATAGACCCTCATGGGTTTGGACAAACGAATTTAATGCAACAAACCGAGATCAATATTATGAATGCTGAATACCCTTGCAGTAAGAACAAGTCAAGTTCCTTTTTGCCATAACTTAGAAATAAATACTGAAATACAAGATTTGTTAGAAAATTCTTCAATCCTAAACGAAATTTTTCCATTATTCCCCATTGCAGAATGCGTTTTAAGTACCCTTTATCAGGGTAAAAAGCGACAGAAATCGAAACCGATATCGGAACCGGCCCAAAGACTGCTCTCCACTTAGAGAATCTAGCGTTGGCACACTTTTCTGGCTCGTTTCTTGGTCAACGATCTGTGGGCCAGTCGTCTTTGTGTTTGTTGTGTTTATGTCTCTGCCACTCGGAGTCTTTTATTTTTCGCCAATTGAGAGCCAAGTGTCTGTTGTTGGTACCACAACTATTGTTGGTGGAGCAGTCGTTCCAAATACCGGAAAGTTAAGCTAAGTGTGTTCTTGGCTTTGGGTGTTGCATAATTCGCGACCGGTACAAAATCTGAGGCCATCAAGAGAGTAGCTCCTTTTAAATGTGGAAAGAAGTTTGATAAAATGAAATAAAATAGAGTTCAATAAGATAATTGAAGATACCTATCACTTTAATTGATTTGAATTAAATTGGGTTTCGTTTTCACCCTAACCCTTAAAAGCGAAGATGATCGATTACTAACCAGTTTTCTGTCTGAACTAATTTTCCCCCTTTTACAAAACTCCCCATTAACTGAATTAAACGGAAATTATCATTGAAACAATTTTCAAACGAACCATTTAAATATATTCATATATCTGACTATTTCCAGATAACCCATGGCTTTGAGTTCCCAGTTTTCTCATTTAACCCCAGAATAAGTGGAACCAACCAGAATGGGCAAACACCTTGTCGTCGATAATTACGCGTCAAAAATGTATTTTATTAAAAACCCGCGCGAATGCAAATTGATCTGGGCAAACATAAAGCGTTCAAGTAAGAGTTAAAGAACCATTGAAATGCAAATCGGTTATTGCTCAATCGATTTCCCATCGTCTGCCAAACGTTTCGTCCATAAATCAAGACTATGAGCAATGAGGTATTCACAAGGCTTTGGCAAACCCCGTCGATTGAGTGGAAACTGCGCTCATTGAAGTTGCTCCCACAGTGTTGACAAAATGCTAAGTGGAGATCGCGTGCTGGGAGACACTGATTGAGTGGCCAACTGACTGATTGACTCACTGACCGATGAACTGGGCGGTTAGGCAAATGAGCAGCAAATTAAATTGTAATAATAAGGCGATCGAAGCTCATACTGTGTAAAATGTTCAGACGTTAGAATGCAGTTTCCTTAGGTAATGAACACAGAAGATGTGCATCTATCACTATTCCAAAAGCATTTAGCTCAGGATTAGATATAATCGAAATTGGCTCAGCAATCATACATCCCCGATGCTCTTTAAAATGTTGCTTTAATTATAGTATTTGACAAGTATTTTGTATTGAATGCACTTAAAATTAACCACTGGGTCATAAAGTCATGATTATTAAATTAAATTGTATATACTGATTTTTAATTATCTTACAAAGCGAACCTGCTATTAAGAGTGCCGTAGCACTCATTTAATGGCTATATTGTTAGTCAACTGGATAAATGATTTAAAAACAATTTTGTACAATTGTACAGTCAAAGTATATCCGATTAGAATGAGGCCCAACTTCGAGGCAAAACTCAATCATTATCACTTAGTTCTAAAGAAGTGGTTAGCTTACCGAATATTGGTGACCGTAATATTGCTCACACCGTAGGCTTGAATGTTGCGGAAGAGAGCGCGATAACCATCCGGTCCACTTCCCAGCACTATGCCGATCTCATCAATCATCACAGGTTCGATCTGTTAAGAAACACAATTGTATTAATTTTAACGTAGTAACTGATTTAAAGTCATACCTAAAATATGAAAACTTATCTACCTAAAAACCTTGTTAAAGATCTACATACACAGATAGAAAGTGGTATTAGGAACTATACTATTGGTAGATTAATTCTAAATTATAGAGTTTCAATAATATCTTAAGAAGATGAGTATTAAATGAATACTTTCGGAAGTGTTTAAATTATATTCGTTACAGCATCTAAACTATATAAACTTTCTAATATTTAGTATGCAATTTTTACTACAGAGCTCAGGATTATATTATTTTGTACCACACTTTTATTCTGGACCCAGTATATTTTTAATACAAACATTTTTAAGAGTTAAACAATGGATTTTTTGGGTGTAGGAACGCATAATGATCAATACAAAATAATTCACTTATATTTTGAATAAACTCATAACCATTGTTGCATCTACATAAACATAATGTTCAAACATAACTATTATTTGTTGCACAGTAATGAGAAATCTTCAAGAACGATGGAGTGATCTCACCTCATAAACATCCAACTCGGGAACTCCCTTCTGCAGGTAGTGGACCAGCTTGTTGCCACTTTCCCGAAGACATTCGTTGATCTGGGCCTCATCCCGGGGACATTGTTGTAGGTAGTAGGCTGGAAGATGCAGAGTTCGCAGGGTGAGACAATGGACTGTAATAATGCAGGCTGTGGTCTCTAAATGTAATGTTTTGCCTATTCATGGATGGCATTGTCTCCCTGCCGCGACTGAATTAATCAACAGGGGCTCACAATGAAAATGAAGATTCGCTTTCCTGCCGTTAATTGCGATTCCCAGGTGAATGCGTTAGCTGACGTGGGTTCAAGTTCACAATTACCTCGCCGATCGCACAACGTCGTTGTGAACGTGTTCGGTTTGAACTATGAATCCCTGGGATGGGACAAATCTGGTGACAGGTTTATTGCCGGGTTAATTGCCGTAGTTGCGGTGGGGAGGGTATAGGTGGAAACCAATCAAAAGTGCGGGTTCAGGGGTGGGTTTCCCTAGGGTTTTGTTATGATTGAATTCTATATCCATTATATTATATTCAGCACCATTGGGCGAGTTCTTAGTTCTACACAATGTTCGGTGGGCTTCAATGTGCAATAAAAAAAGTAAAATGTAGATACAAATGTTTTGGTTTTAAAGAAACTTGAATCTTGAAACTGGATTCTTTTCGTTTTAGCTTCATCTTCAGTCTAACTTTATGTAACCGGGTAATGAACGGCGGAGCCTGAACTATTAACCTAGGCTATCGTGGCCATCAATTGCTATTCTGGAACGTACTTGACCAGGCACAAACCGACTTTCGTTGTTGCCGGGGCACGTCTTTGGGGGCGGGTAATTAATCAGTGCCAAATCCATGGGCCACTTAGGCCAAGTTGGTCGGCGGACGTGTTTAAGGACCGGCTGGAAAGTCGGCGCTGCGATTGATGTAACTTAGAAAGCCGCGGCCAAATGGGAATCACTTATTATATAGTTTGATCGCTACTTACGCTGCTCCTGGGCCAAGGTGGTGCCCAGTATGGTGACGAGCAATATGAATCCAATCTTGCGGCACATCTTTCGGTTCGTCTGCATGAAAGTACAAGTATCGGAAGTTATAGACGGGCGCTGTGTTTCACTTTTTGCTAGTTTCGTAATTGATTAGCACGTTTTGGCGACTCTCTTCGGCTTATGGATATACATATGCTAATTTCGGCTAGATGACGTAGCTGGCTGCTCTTTACGAGCGAAAGTGAAAAAGTCGGGAAAGAATTTAAAGCGCCGAGGTCCGAAATCCGATTGGGTTTCACTTTGCGGCGGAAATTCTTTCGTTTCGGGCTGGAAGTGGGTCAGAGAGCCAGGCCCCAACCAGTTCACTGTTTGTTCTTGAATAAAGAATCGGACTGTCTTCTGTGTGCTGTCTACTGCTTTCTTCGGCTGCGCTTACTTTACGTCCAACTTTCACGCGTCTCGGCTGAGGAATGAGCTCGAACAGCGTTGGTCCAAGCCATTTTAACCAAGAAGAAGTCGGCTCGAAAGCGCCGACAGAAATGCAGCGAAAGAGCTGGCGAAAGAAAAGCCGAACAAAAGGCCTTTTTGCCACACCCCAGAAATCGGGCGTCGTAGACAGGTCGTCGGCGCTATCATCGGTGTATGGTAAAAAATAATTTAAAAGACTTTATGTCATCAAAAAATTACATATAAATTCTATAAACAAATAATAACAATCATTAAGTAATTTAATCCTTTTTACTATTGTCTGGAGGATTCTTTTGGTATTTAATGTTATTCTATGTTTACATTTAGCTTCTTAGGTTATCTTGTTGACATTTCTAGCACTAGGACGTTCTCATTAACTAACTAAATAAAAAGTTAAAAAAATTTGATACAAATTAATGAAAGCTAAATAAGAAAGAATCAAACAATTTCAAATGAAAGAATCAAACAATTTCAAATGACTCAAAAAGATTGAAATCTCAACCATTTTTCAAATTTGTATTTTGCAATCTTTTCTTTTCTGAATAAGTTTGAATATTTTTTGGATCGCATACCCAAAGCAGCTTTCCATCTCGTTCTGATAATACACATTGTACATGAAAACCTTTGCACCTTCCCCTACCTACCGATTTTAAACATTTTATCTCTGTGTATAGTTACGGGTAGCAATTTAGCCTGCAGGCCTGAAGGTTAAGTGCAAAGGGTCTCTGACTCGGAGCCCAACCTCCCACAGTCGCGATTGCAACTTGGTAATGAGGCTGCCATGAATCATCCAAGCGGCTTGGCATCATTAGCGATTCTCCAAGCCGGATTAGCCCAGAACCGTGCGCTCTCTTATTTCTCACCATTTGTTCTTCTGCATTATAGCCCTATTGTGGGCCGCAGTTTCACTTGTGGCCGAAAGGTCAGGCCGTGCGATTAGAACGAAGAGCTTTCCAAGTGCCGAGTGCGGTAATGGGAACTCATTACCCATCCGTACGACCATACACATGCGTTGAACAAGTCAGGGAGTGTGTTAACCCTAATAAATCAGAATTGCTTATGTGCTTGGTCAATCGAAATGTTGGTTATTTGGAGACAAGCCCTCGAATGAAATGCAATTGTCTTTAAAAACTTTTCAGGGAACTTTATGGACTGTCGGGAACAATTTCGATTATTGCTGTCTGTTTTGCATTTAAATTGTAAATTTGAGGTGGAAACGCTTCGTGATTCGTGATGGGCTTGTAGAAGATTCCGGGAGCAGAAAAGCGATAGAATATAAATTTCTATCATTTACAACTTTGGAAAATTTTCAAGTTTCTTGGTGATTTGGTAAAATGTATTTAGTTTAATTCATTAAATTATATTTCATATTTATTAGAAGATATAGAAAAAAGAAACAAATTTAAATATTCTTGAAAAACTGAATGTTTTGATCAAAGATAGATTTTTACAAATACATATATCTACGTATTTACGTGTACATATACATAGTTTGGTTAGTCGATTCAAACTTTTGATTCTAAAGTACATTTTACACAGTCAAAGTGTCACTTTAAAAAATGAACTTAGATTTTGTTGCAGCATTTTAAAATCAAAAAGCTAAATTAAAAATAATTACTCAGAAATATAAAAATGTAAAAATACAAAAAACATTTTCCCAAAAGTATGCAATGTAAAATGCTTGTATAAGCAGAAAAATGATTTACATTTTACATTTCCTATCTGACAGCAAACATAAGCTGGGACTAAACCAAACTTTTATTGTAAAGAATTAAAGAAAATTACACTCACAGTCTAGCGCAAGCATTTTTATATTTTTTAAGGAATTTTTAAAAATAAATTTATTTTTTTAATTTTTTAGCTTTTAAATATCTGATTTAGCTATTTTTTGACCTGGCTGCCATCACCACTAATTTTTGTTTACATGTCGTCGCCTACGATAAAACTTAAATTTGAACTCTGTCGACCGAAAAAAGTGGAAAAATACTAATTTTAAAAGTCCACCATAAATCCAATCTTCCATAAATTTGGGCTATACCCGGCTTGTTTTATTCGGTAGGATGTAAACTTAAAGTTGGTACCCATTTTGATTTTTCAACGGATTTTTTCGAGTTTTTACGATATACATACATACATATACAGTCGACGAAAAAACACATTTCTCATCTTTGTCGAGCTGCTGCGCTGCCATTACTTATCCAATCATATTGATCTGTATGGCAAAGTTAGGCTCTGATCTATTGACTTTAAAATAAAACGAAACTGGCCCAATCGGGTGGATATCTGCCGAAATATAAGAAAAAATTCGAAAAAAGTCCGAAATTTAACATTTCAAACTTTAAAAAATTAAAAAAAAAAACGGTGCCATCGACAAAAAAATCAAGAGAGAACGCTATAGTCGGGTTGGTGTCCCGACTATCTAATACCCGTCACTCGGCTAAAGGGAGTGCGAGGGAGATATAAACTTTGATCAGCAATAACTTTTTAACGAATGGTCCGATTTAAAAAATTTCTTCTACATTTCGATAGGTATTGATAAACACAACAAAACTGCATTTTTACTTTTCCGAAAAATTAAAATTTTTAAAATCCTATATAAGCTATTGAGGGCGTTAGAGGGGGCGTGGCACCTTCTTGAAATAAACTTGCGCTGCGTAGGAACTCCAAGAATCTTCATGCAAAATGCGAATCCTCTAGCTTTTATAGTTTCCGAGATCTCAGCGTTCATACGGACGGACAGACAGAAGGACAGACGGACAGACAGTCATGGCTAAATCGACTCGGCTAGTGACCCTGACCAAGAATATATATACTTTATAGGGTCGGAAACGCTTCCTTCTCCCTGTTACATACTTTTGCACGAATACAATATACCCTTTTACTCTACGAGTAACGGGTATAATTAGTAGTATTTTCGTGATTTAGGGGTCCAACACTAACAGAATTGGCCATCAATTGCTGGGGAGCACACCAAGAATATTATTTTGTACACTAGTGTTATCACAAAAAACAAGACAGAGCGCTATAGTTGAGTACTACGACTATAAGATACCCGTAACTCAGCTAAAGGGAGTGCGAGTGAAATAGATATATGCACTCGTCAAAGCTACGAGCGCCATCTAGCGGCTGTTTCATATTTTGCTAACTTATGAATGGATTGTCCGATTTAAAAATTTCTTCTACATTACATTACGAGTAACGGGTATAATAAACGTCTGTTTATTAAATTTTGCTTTGCTAATTAAATTCATTTTTTATAAATAAACGTCACTTTAATATTTTTTTTCTATGTTATATTTTAATTTTGTGAGAGTCAGTAACAGCTCCAGAATAAAGCGCCAACCATTCACATAATTGACCATTACCATATATGTATTAGGTAATCAAAATTTCGTTGTTTCTCAAAAAAGTTCAACACCAGATAAACTAATCGTAAAATCAATCCTTTTAGTTTTTTTCGATACCTTTCGATTGATGTATTTCATTGGCTATATATAGTAGTCTTCGCACACTCTCCTTGTGCGGTTCGTCACTACATGTACTGCCGTCCACAGTGATAAAAATTTCGATGGCTGATAGCAGGAACAACAACAAAATTAGGTTTACTAAGTACTTAGTTAGTTTAGTTAATGTAAGTTTCACATCTTACATAAATTCCAGCTGTTTCGCAGTTTGTTGATGCGGGGGATAAGGATGCAGACGACTAAAATCGATTTTTTCTCAACCGATAAATCCTAAAACTTGACCCTAGGGTCACACTAAAAACTGTAATCTTTACTGTTGAATCAAGGCTGACAATAATTAATTTTTTCGTTTTTTTTTTAAAATTAATTTTCTTTTATTTTTTAGCGATGGAAGAAGGACCATTGGAGCAACCGTGAAGTCAAGCAAGCCCCAGCCCACGTGCGCTTGTTCACCGGCCCACCAATACACCTAGGGGGCGAATTTGAGGAACATCGTAGATGTGGGCGCCACTAACATGAGGGAAGTTCGAGTTCCGCATGGGCCAGTCTCCGCCGTAATATCATAATCATATGCGCTTGTGACCTATGTTTACCCCTAAAAATTAGAAACGATGATTAGTTTAAATTAATAATAAACAAAAACTGTTTACTTTTACTTACATGTCTTCTTCTCCACAGCCGGCTTCTTATCCGGCAAAAAATAGGACTTTTTCACGACAGTGCTGCCAGTTTTTTGCAACAGTGGCATGTTTTTATTAATTACTCAATACCTACAACTTCTTTTATCATGAAATTTTTACCAGAAATAAGATTTATTTTTAACTACAATACTGAGGGCTTGTTTCTCGAGTGCCGAATAACATTTCTCGTACAGATAAAGTCCCTGCTAAGGGATTTTGGCTTTCTCGAGCATCAATGTGGGAGCTAACTTTGACAGGGACTCGGACTCCCTGTTGAGCGTTTTCGGCTCGATAAAATGACAGCTGATTTCCCAAAGCCAACGAAGAGAAAGAAACGAAATCACCACAGACTTTGCCTTTGACTTATAACCAAATAGCTGATAGAATAATCAAAGCATGCCATTTATTTCGCTTTACAGATCAATTCTGTGCCCTAATAGCACCGTGTAATTGTTTCTCGTCCAGATAAATTAAAGGAGTCCAGAAAGCCGATTTGCTTTTACGAACAGTTTTTCTGGTCTTTAAGTTTTTCGAAGAGGTACCTTTACAGGGACTCGAGAAACCGGCCCTAAGTATCTTTTGTATAAATAATTCATTAACACAACTTCGATACCTACTCCGAAATTTGGTATTTTAAAGTATGAGCTAATTGGTAACACTGTCAGGTTATACGGTTTGCCGACGGTTTTTTTACCCGTTACTCGTGGAGTGAAAGGGTATATTGTATTCGTGCAAAAGTATGTAACAGAAGGAAGCGTTTCTTACATAATATAAATATTGTTTTTCTAAAAAACAAAAATTTTTTGAAGATTTCTCTAACATTCAGCAAAAAAAAATCTGTTTTTATGAAATATTTTTCTAAAAAATAAAAAATGTAACCTCAGAAAACCTATATTTCTAAATTGTATGACATAACTTTTTACTTTCTAGTTAAAAATTTCTTAAATGCAGTTTTTTTTAAATCCTTTGTTCTTTCTAGTAAAAAATTTCTTAAATGCAGTTTTTTTTCTTTTAATATAATATAGACGAAATCGCCAGTCGATTTTAGTCGTTCTTTTTATTTTTGAGTATACACTCTATTACACTTCTTTGCGTGATGCAGCGGATCTGATTTAAACATTTTGTTTCGACAGTTAGCGCCCTCTTCTCAAAAATATCCGCCAGGTAGAAACAGTGTTTTGAATTATGTCGCTTGAGTGAAGAAGGACTTTATGATCTGTAGCCGTCATAGGCAACCTAGGATATTTTTCCAGTTTTATGGCAGAAACTTTGAAAACGTTTGACAAATATTGGTAACTGGCAGGAGAGACATATCAAAATGGTCCTTAAGTTGATGATAAGTTCCATTTCGATACCAGGTATCTCTGAGGATATATTGGGCTCAGCAAATGCACGTCGAGCAGTGTTGCCATTATTCGTACTGCCAAGACCGCCGACTTTGGGCTTGTCAACTGTCAGTGAGAGCTTTTCCCAGAAAAGATTTTGCATATGTTTTTTTTCGTTCAGAAACCAGTTTCTTTGTCATTGGGATCTGATATTCTCCACTTTCTTATAAAGCATTTATAGCCCGTGTGCAATATGAATTCATATAGCCGTATTCTACATTGCAGGGGACTCAAACCGTATTACCAATTACTGATAACTGGTAAACACGTTTCGCATTTGAAATGTTTGTTGTTCAAAAAGTCCAGAGTTGCTTCGCAAATTGGACAATCTTGTGTTGACCTTGTATCAGTCAGGTCGTTAAGTACTTTACCGTCGATCACTGTTAGGTAAAGCTGAAACTATCATTAACAATGTTTCCGTTCTCTAAAATAACTTTATATGTTTACAATCATTGTCTTCAGCAATGAGTTTTCCCTACTCTTTTTTAAAAAAGTCAGTACTCAGTTCGGCTAAGAGTTTTACAAGTCGAAACAAATTCATCTTTAGTGTTGCCGAGGTTTTCGCAGTTCATCGGCAATGCATGTAGCATGGTCTTACTGGGTTTCAGTGGCAAACTTTGGGTATAGATTCCTTTGACTGGACCCACCACGCTCTCGTATCCATTGAGGCGATTGGTGGACGGTCGATGGGGGTACACGATGCGTATCCTTTCCTGCACTCATAAAAAAAAATCGAAGAATTTCCGTTAAATCTAGAAAAATTTTTCTTGAATTTTTGCCAAAGGTGACCTCGCCTTTGTTTCAAGAAATGTTTTTTTTGAAAGGCACCTTTAAAACAAGAAAAAATATTTCTTGAAACAAGAAATTAAATTTCTTAAAACAAGAAATGGTTTTTTAGAAACCCACCATTAAATGAAGAAAAAAAATTCTTGAAACAAGAAAGGCGATTCTTGTTTCTAAGGTGCTTTCTTTCTTGTTTCAAGAAATTAAATTTCTTGTTTAAAGAAAGGGTTTATTAGAAAGGCACCTTTTAATCAAGAAAAATTTTTTCTTGTTCAAATTTCCTTTCAAGAAATTTTATTTTAATATACTAACACTGAAACCCTAAAAATAAAATGTAACTTGGTTTTTTCTTTTGCATATTATATTTATTTACCTTTAAAACATTTAACACTTAACATTTAAACATTTTTAAATAACACATTTTTGACTCAAGAAAACATTATTATTACCCAAGGTCTGTTGAACGTCATATGACCTAAGGTGATCCATTTTCTTCGCCTTTCCTCATCTAGAAAAAAAGAGTTATTGGGGTATCAATGATTTGTTTTTAGATAAACAACTTTTTTGAACTAATGTAATGTTAACAAGAGAGAACGCTATAGTCGGGTTGGTGTCCCGACTATCTAATACCCGTCACTCGGCTAAAGGGATTGCAAGGGAGATGGAGATATAAACTTTGATCAGCAATAACTTTTTAACGAATGGTCCGATTTAAAAAATTTCTTCTACATTTCGATAGGTATTGATTAACACAATAAAACTGCATTTTTACTTTTCCGAAATATTAAAATTTTTAAAATCGTGTATTAAGTATTGTGGGCGTTAGAGGGGGCGTGGCACCTTTTTGAAATAAACTTGCGCTGCGTAGGAGCTCCAAGAATCTTCATGCCAAATACCAATCCTCTAGCTTTTATAGTTTCCGAGATCTCAGCGTTCATACGGACAGACAGACAGACGGACAGACAGACATGGCTAGATCGACTCGGCTAGTGATCCTGATCAAGAATATATATACTTTATAGGGTCGGAAATGCTTCCTTCTAGGTTACATACTTTTGCACGAATACAATATACCCTTTTACTCTACGAGTAACGGGTATAATTGTTGTGGCCACCTTTAGGTATCGATAGGTTACCCAGCAATCGGTTAGGTCCTGCCAACTTATTTTTAGCAAGCGGCAAGCAGTGCCGATAGACCTGCCAACCTAGCCATGGGGCGTAGAATGATGGTCACCCGGGTCAACGACCCGGAATTTTTTGAATTTGAAACAACGGAGTTCCGACTCCATGGCTGGGCGAAGAGAAAGAGAGCGACAGATCAGAAAAGTGAAAAGTCAAGTGAAGAGTACTCTTAGTATCCAAAATGATGCGGCTAATTCAATCGGTATTCAATGATCAAAGTCATGAATTCATAGAAAGAACATTAGAAGTGATGGATGACCAATTGTTGAATAATGGCTGCGCCCATTTTTATGGAAATTTAACATATGTACATGACTTCTCCATTTTTTCTATTATGTGACGAGATGCACATTAGAAAGTTAATACCGGAACATAATATTTCGTACAATTCGTGGAGGGTTCTAGTGTTTTCAATTAAAACCGTCAGCGGCCTTTCGTCTTATATTCTATCAATTCAAACGGTTCTGGAGTCCAATGGAATGACCGCAGTAGACGTGGCAATGGAATACAATAACGCCATTGATGCGATTCTTTATCATGGTAAATTGTCTAAATTGGCGGCGTTTATAACTGATCAAAACAGCGTCAATGTGAAGTTCCGCCACATAACTAGTATGCCCCACATAATTGACCGCAAACATCTTAATGACTCCATGCGCTCCGCGGGTATATCAAATCATCGATTTTTAGATGATTATGTAAGACAAACCCAACGCGGCATCTTTATGGACAAGAATGTTATATTAGCGGAGCCAGAAATTTTAAATTTTGACTATACACAGGCTAAAATAAGACCTCAAATATTCGCTTATGAAAAATCCGCTAGAATAATGCAAAGAAAAGGAAACAATTACAGCATGCAAAACTAGGCTATACATATGTAAAAGCAAAAACGATTACATGGAAATTATTGTTTAATAAATTAAGATGAATATGGAGTAGTGAATTTTTATGTGGGGGAAAGGTAAACCGGGTAATGTGTAAGTGAATTGTGTGTGAATTAGTTAGGGGCAGCTGCAAAAGAATATGTTGCAAGCAGGCTGCAAGGTCGGGAGGGTAATGCACGGTCTCCAATACACCGGGAGACCAAATCCGTTGAAGCCAAACAAATATGTTGCGAGCGGTTTTGTTTTGTTTTTGAATTTGAATGTAGACGTGCAGTTCACTGTGTTGTATAACGTTGATTTTCTGTTAGAGGGTCAGCGTTATGTTTATTGTTATGTGTGCGGTGGGCAGGGTTCGGGGACTCACGGCCCAGACTTGAGCTAGTCGGCGAAAAGCCCGAAAACCACACAGGTCCTTAAACAGGATCATAACATAATAATAGCCAAAATACAAACACGTTGGTCAGACGACCGAGAGAGAGGAGCAAGACAGGTAGAAAATGAAGGGTTGAAAATCGAATTTCAGAGAGAGAGAGGCACGGGAGAGACACGTACATACATACATATATATTTACATACAGACCTTTGCGCGAAGGGAGTAAGCAGGTCAGATCATGACAATTTTAAGAAGGAGAAGAGAGAAACGTCGCGACGCGTAGGTCAAGCGAGCGAGAGAGAGGAGCAGAATATGAAAGGGTTGAAAATCGGGTTTCAGATCGGGTGAGCCGGGTACATGATATTTACATGCATACATAAGTATGTCAAACAAATACAACATATTTTTCTTACCTTAGAAGGTTTTAAAACAAAATTACAGCTTCGCCAAACAAATTATTTGGCTGATGCAACTGCAGGTATTTTCACTCTGAAAAATAAATAAAATGCGAGTAATAAGATAAAGTTATTATAGAACTCTACACCCACAAATTTATGCACAAATATATGTATGTACGTAGCTTTTAGCTAAAAAACAATTCAACTTAAGTGGTATAAGCTTGGTAAAGAGATTTGGAATTTATCCTTTAATTACATACATACAATTGTACGCGCGATATACAAAAAATTATATGTTTACATACCTTTGAATATTTGGAAAAAGGCTTCACCTCTTATCCGCTTGAACATCACGTCCATGATGGAACTATAAATAGTTCCATCATGATCACGTCCATCACTTACGAATTTTTTTCACAACTGACGCTCGGGTGATCAGAGAAGTCGGTAGCCGGGTAGTAGTCGGGCCGAGTAGGCCCTTCGTCCCACTTCGTTTTTCTTGTCGTTAACATTCGGCAGCCGAAGGAAGTCAATGCCTACTTTTCTATATTCTAGGGTCATTTCATTCATATATTCAAAGGTGATTTTGTCCTTAAATACGTACAAAAATGTTTTGGCTGCGACGGCAAAACAAACATATGAGATTTTCATTTTTCTATTTTTAAGAAAATTTCTTTCTTGAATTTTTTCCATCAAGAAAGGTTTTCTGTATTCAAAGGCAAATTTTCTAATAACAAGAAATTTTTTTTCTATTTTCAAAGGTAGGCCGATTCAATGGCAAGATTTCCAAAATTTAGAAATTTATTTTTATGAGTGTGGCGCTGGAATTCCAGGATCTTCGCCTGGCTGGCTGAGCGCACAGTCCATGTGGTTGGATATCTTGGAGGCGGTGTCGGAGATGCATCCACCAAAGCCTTCATCCACCAAAGCTTTCAGGTAGTATATACAGTGGCTCCATCGCTAAATCGGACACCTACTTTCAAAAAATTACCATGCAAAAAAAATGAATAAAATGGACTAAATTTGTGTTTTTTTTGCTTTTACTTATACATAATGCTAATATCTTCCAAAACCATAAACAAAAATCACATATTTCCAACGAAAACACTTAGTTTTCCAACAAAAACAACAAAAAATCCGATTTTTAAGGTTCAACGAATAATCGGACACTCTCTGAATACGGGTTTTTTTTATAGAACTTTCTGCAATCTTTGGGTTTTCGGCATTGATATTACTTTGTAGTAGAGATTAAGAGAAAAACATCACTACACTGCAAAAAAAAGTTAAAATGGCTCCAAGGAAAGCCATTTTCTGTGAAACTTCGCCAGTTGATTGGAAAACTCAATTACGAACTGAAAACTGTACGGAAATTCACTGGATTGGTCGGAGAAGTAAAGTCTATTGTCCAGGACAGTATTATGAGGTACCGGGATACATTTTAATTTGACAATAGAGGCGGGGAAGGCCAAAACAAGATGTTAATGATCGCATAATTATAAAGTACCTTCAGATTTTAAAGGTTAAAAAATATTTAAAAATTATTTTTTAATGTTTTATTCATTGGTCTGAAAGTGCATTAAACAACACAAAATAGTATCTATAAAAATCGTAACAACTTACCTAAAAATGACAAACTATAACCAAACAAATAACCTGTCGAAACACGATCCAACAAATCAAAAAACACCATGATAAATTTTCGACCCATCTTTGTAACCGATTTATAAACGACCTCATTTGTCTTTTGCACTTCAGACCAAGAATAAAACCTAAAAATAACCCTCTCTCCCTCCCCCCTCTCATATATCAAAAAAACCCCCCCCCCCACCCCCAGTCGGAACGAGCCGGATCGAACAACTATATCATATTGCTCCCATAGGAATAATCGGGGAACAAAATGTAAAAAAATTATATCTTGTGTGTTTTTATACCCTTGCAGAGGGTATTATGATTTCAGTCAGAAGTTTGCAACGCAGTGAAGGGGACGTTTCCGACCATATAAAGTATATATATTCTTGATCAGCATCACTAGACGAGTCGATCTAGCCATGTCCGTCTGTCCGTCCGTCTGTCCGTCTGTTTCTACGCAAACTAGTCCCTCAGTTTTATAGCTATCGGGCTAAAACTTTCCCAAAAGTCTTATATCTATTGCAGGTAGTATATAAGTCGGAACGAGCCGGATCGGACAACTATATCAGATAGCTCCCATAGGAATAATCGGGGGAAAAAATTTTAAAAAAAATGATGTTGGGTGTGTTTGAACCTAGAACCTCCTACTTTTGGAAATGCCATTTTTTTATCTAATTCTGAATTTCGAATAAAATTTTTCAAAATCGGACGACTTTATCATATAGCTGCCATAGGAACGATCGGAAAATTAATGGGAATATAATAGGAAATAAATTATTGCTTCGTGGACTTTTATTGTATTCTCTTCTACTCTGGGATATGAGTCTTTTTAAATGTTTTCGAATTTCGATTTTAATTTTATTAATATCCAACTACTATATCATATAGCTGTTATAGGAACGATCGGAAAATTAGTGATTAATAGGAATTATCTGCAAGGGTATATAAGCATCGGCTGGCCGAAGCTAGCTTCCTTTCTTGTTGAACCTATAACCTCCTACTTTTGGAAATGTCATTTTTTATCTAATTCTGAATTTCGAATAAATTTTTTTCAAAATCGGACGACTATATCATATAGCTGCCATAGGAACGATCGGAAAATTAAAGGGAATATAATATGAAATAAATTATTGCTTCGTTGGTTTTTATTGTATTCTCTTCTGGGATATGACTCTTTTTAAATGTTTTCGAATTTCGATTTTAATTTTATCAATATCGAACTACTATATAATATAGTATTTAGCCATAGGAACGATCGGAAAATTAATGGGAATATAATAGGAAATAAATTATTGCTTCGTTGGTTTTTATCGTATTCTCTTCTACTCTGGGATATGACTTTTTTTCAATGTTTTCGAATTTCGATTTTAATTTTATCAATATCAAACTACTATATCATATAGCTGCCATAGGAACGATCGGAAAATTAGTGATTAATAGGAATTATCTGCGAGGGTATATAAGCTTCGGCTGGCCGAAGCTAGCTTCCTTCTTGTTGAACATATAACCTCCTACCTTTAGAAATACCATTTTTTATCAAATTCTGAATTTCGAATAAATTTTTATCAAAATCGGACGACTATATCATATAGCTGCCATAGGAACGATCGGAAAATTAAAGGGAATATAATATGAAATAAATTATTGCTTCGTTGGTTTTTATTGTATTCTCTTCTACTCTGGGATATGACTCTTTTTAAATGTTTTCGAATTTCGATTTTAATTTTATCAATATCGAACTACTATATCATATAGTATTTAGCCATAGGAACGATCGGAAAATTAGTCATTAACTGGAATTATCTGCAAGGGTATATAAGCTTCGGCTGCCGAAGCTAGCTTCCTTTCTTGTTTAATTAATTGTTTTGCAGAAAACAATATAAAATAAACCCGTTCTCTCAATCTTTTTATGCGGTTGCATCATTTCCATGATTAATTTAATTAAATTTATTAAAACTTTTAAAATTCCTGTGAATTGATATGATGCTTTGTTTGTTTATCGATCGGAACTGTACTGACCATGGAGTGGAATACCCCTAACGTGATCCCCGTTAGCTTTGCATTGCAGCGCAGCTGTTTTATTATTTTATTTTAGTTTCTGATCAAACTAAATCGTTCATATTCGGTTCGGTTCTGTATAGTACGTACTAGTACGGTTTGTAGTACAGTTTTAACGTAAACAATGAGTAGAACTTTCAGGCGTAAACGTAAGTTATTAAATTAAAATATTATACTAAAATATCCTATTCCCATACAGTTGCGTAAAAAATAATAGCACCATTTATTTAAATTTAAGAAATTTAAGTAAAACCATTCGCTGATATTCCTTGGGTATGAAGGATATATTTTATTTTACTAACACAACCAAAACTCTTCGAGTTTTTTTTTAAGACAGTTTATACAGTTAATGAAAAACGTCTTAAATCATTTCCGAATAAATTTGCACATATGTATATCATGAGTTTTGGGCCCCAATAGGGTCCTGACTTGTTTAATAGACAGTAAGTCATTATATCCGAAAATCGCAAAGGATATTTAGACTTTAAAATTAGATTTAATTGTTAGCTACCGCCAAGTAAAGATTAAGTTACCATTTGTAATTTTTCTACCTTTTATTTTATCTTTAGAGAAGTGGTGCTATTATTTTTTTCGTAGTTTTTTCCAGTTTTGCATAGATTTTCTTAAATAAGTCAAAAACCTTTTATAAAGCTAACATTTTTTTTCATATTCAAATTATGTTTAGTCTTACTATTTAAAACCCGTTTTGAAAAATTGTAAAAGTTCAAAAATGTGAGTAGAGTGACTAGTTAAAATTTTTTTGTGTTAGTGGTGCTATTTTTTTTTTCGCAGCTGTATATGATAATCTTAAACTTTTTAATTTAATTTTTTTTATTATTTTAGGTAACATGGTCGTGTGGTCAACACTGTCGCACGACCATACTTATGCCAAGATCCCAGAATGGGAGTGGGAGGAGGTAAAAGTCGTCGGTAAGATTTAGTTAGATTTAATGGGAGACTGAAGCATATTTTAAAGGTGAGTTAAATTTTACATGGTAAAACAGTTTTAAGCATTAAATTTACAATGCACAAAAGTGCACAAGCTGAATGTACATTTATTTACATGTACTTTTGTTTTATTTAAGATTGGTTGAAACCATCGCCAGGTAGCAACTCCAAAGCTTTGTGCGTTTATTGCAAAGCAGAAATTGGTGCGCACCGCAAAGGCTTGGACGAACATGCTGCAACAAAAAAAAACACATTAGAAATGTTGGCGAGAAGAAAACACTTGAAAGCAATGCTTTTTTTGGATAAATTTCTAAAGCCCAAAATCGAAGAAAGTAGGAAGAGGGCTGAGCTAAAAATTGCAGCATTCATTTCGGAACACTGCAGTATTCTGGCAGTGGATCATTTGTGTGAGGTGATCTCAGATTTGGATATAAGCTCTCAAGCTTTGAAGAATATCAAACTGCAGCGCACAAAATGTACAGGTATATTTAACGCATTTATAACACCAGTTTACAAAAAAAAATTGATGAAATACGCACTTCATGAAACCTTTATTTTCCGAAAAGGTACATCTTTCTGATTAGGAAAAGGGCACTTATACTTTTTTGTATGGTACCAATTTTTTTTTAAGTGTAAAAAACGTTTTTTACGCTTTTTTAGTTTCTAACTCGAGCTGTGATTAACCGATTGCGTCCATCGGAGACTCATTTTACAGGTAATAGATTGTCCTCTAACTTTCTCATACATGGTATTGAGTTCCATTCATTAGTTTAGAAGCTACACTTCGTCAAAAAGGAAAAAGTTTGAAAAAATGCAAAAAAGCTGGCATAAATGGCTTCGTTAAAAATACACGCATAAAAACCGAAATTAGTTTTATAACTTCTACTTAAAGATACATCTTTAAGCCAACTAATAAGACCATCAACTCCAAAAACAACCAAGGTTTCGATTTTATATCGATTTTTTACGTTGGGGAAAACGGGTATTACAGCCCTGTTAGAGCCCTGTTGAGCCAGTTAACAGCTGTAAACGGCCAAAAAATAACCGTTTTCGGAAGCTTCAAAAATGAATATCAAATTAATTTGCTGGTGGATTGCAATGATCAATATCTTGTTTTCTTCGTCTAAGAACCTTCTACCAGAGAAAACTATAAAACTAATTTCGGTTTTTAGGCGTGTATTTTTAACGAAGCCATTTATACCAGCATTTTTGCATTTTTTCTACCATTTTCAACTTTGACAAAGTGTAGCTTCTAAACTAATGAATGGAACTCAATGCCGTGTATGTTAGAGTTAGAGGGTATTCTATTACCTGTAAAATGAGTCTCCGATGGCCGCAATCGGTTAATCACAGGTCGAGTTAGAAATTAAAAAAGCGTCAAAAACGTTTTTTACACTTAAAAAAAAATTGGTACCATACAAAAAATTCTAAGTGCCCTTTTCTTAATCAAAAAGATGTACCTTACCGGAAAATAAAGGTTTCATGAAGTGCGTATTTCATCAATTTTTTTTTGTAAACTGGTGTAATTTATGTGCAAATGTATTGCAACATTTTTTTGGCATTCTCTGTGTCAATTGTTTTAAGGTCTGATCATGAATGTTTTGTCGCCATTCCTTTTGGAAGACCTCATTAAAGATATCGGAGATTCTCACTTTTCATTGATAGTGCATGAAACTACAGCTATCGACACGACGAAAATCATGTGCATCATGGTGCGTTACTTTAGCAGGGCTCTACGTAAAGTGTTCACATCTCTATCGTCTTATCCAATTGGAAAATGGAACCGCCGAGCATATGACAAACCGCCTAAAAGATCAACTGAAAGCAGATAAGTTAGAGTTGGAAAACATGATCGGCATTGGCATAGATGGAGCAAATGCAATGGCTGGAAAAAACAATTCAGTTTCATCTCGATGGACGGAGATAATTCCACACCTCGTCACAGTCAAATGTCTTTCGCATTCATTGCACCTCTGTGCTGAACATGCATGTGATGTTCTTCCTAAAAGCGCGCTCGCACATAGTGCAAATACATATGTATCTAAGGTGGTCTCAACGCAGGATCTGCTCTCTTTTGAGGACGTCATTTGTGCCAAACTCTATCTACCTATCTCATTCTATCGCTTAAGAGAGACAGAGAGGCAAACATATGTAACGTTCTCAGCAGAGCTGACGAGACCACCTTAGACATATAGTTGCACCATGCGCTCGTACAAAGTTGAGAGAGCAAAATCTAACAAGAAAGGAAGCTAACTTCGGTCAGCCGAAGTTTATATACCCTTGCAGATCATTTGAAATTACAAAAATGTTAAACTTAGATTTGCAACAAACAAAATTATAGCAGTTTACGTATTATTTTGACATTTTTTGATAGGTGCTTCCTAAGTCGTCCGATTTATGTTAAATTTAATTCGAAATTCTGAAATAATAAAATAAAAATATGTTTCAGAAGAGAAGAGAATACTATAAAAATTAAGAAGTTTAAATTTTGTTCCTATTAATTTCCCTTTAGTTTTCCGATCGTTCTTATAGGGGCTATGTGAAATAGTTGTCCGATTTTTATAAAATTTAATTCGAAATTCAGGACAGTTAAAAAAATGATATTCCCAAGAGCAATAGGTAATACGTCGAAAAACACCGAAGTTATAAGTTTTTCAATTATTTTTCCGATTATTCCTATGGGAGCTATTAGATATAATTTTCCGATTCGGCTGATACTACTTGCAATAGAAAGACCATAGTTTTAAAACTGAGGGACTAGTTTGCGTAGAAACGGTCGGAGAGACGGACATGGCAAGATCGACTCGTCTAGTCATGCTGATCAAGAATATATATGTATAGTGCCGAACTTTACTATTGGCACACTTAGCAAATTTAACTTCAATACCGCTTTTCTCCCTCTAATATATTGATTTTAAAATGTAACAAAATTTGTTAGGATAAACTGGATATTTATCTGTTAAAGTCACTTGGTTTCATTAATTTATCTCTTAAACCTAATTTTTTAAAATTAAAAAACCATAAAATGAGCTGTTTTTTCCGAACAAAATTATTGGCACACCTGTGTTGTATTTAACTATTACGCTAAAACTTAATCGATTTGACTAATTTTTTTTGCTAAATCTGCTTTGCCTCTGTTGTCTAGATGGCATTATGCTAAATTTGTATCCTTAAAGCGTTAAAATAACTTAATTTTAACTAAAAACGGTTATTTAAAAAAATGTTAAATGCCAATGCATATATCTGTGCGAAAAATAATTTTTTAATGGCAGGAATAGTGTCAATCATATGCTAATATTAGGAAATATGTGCCCAGAAGTTGTTTTTACCATTCGGATCCTTTTACGGCGTGTTTGAGGACTCTCACTGTGCCAAAATGTAGGGCACATAGCCCGACCGATGTGTTTAAGAGGCCAGGGAAGCGAAAGGATCAAGGAAAAGGATAATGTCAACCCTTAGATCTTATCAGCACAGATCGAAGTTTAGGATAGGAAGGACTTTTGGAAGGATATTCAACCAACGGCATTTTTAAAGGCCCTGCAATGTGCTAACTTCATTTCTTTGCAGCTAGAAAAAATTAATTTATTTTGCAGGTCAACTTTCCGAGACCTTAAGTCTATGAAAAGGATTGGTATAGCAAGGCCCTGCAATGTGCTAATTACATTTTTTGCAGCCAGAAAAAATGAAGTGAGATCAAAGGCCACCAATATAACCGTTTAGGGTACGAAAAGGGATTCTTTAGTATCCCAATCGACTTTTATAACCCTTTTACCTTATCAGGTGCTATACCAATCCTTTTCATAGACTTAAGGTCTCGGAAAGTTGACCTGCAAAATAAATTAATTTTTTCTAGCTGCAAAGAAATGAAGTTAGCACATTGCAGGGCCTTTAAAAATGCCGTTGGTTGAATATCCTTCCAAAAGTCCTTCCTATCCTAAACTTCGATCTGTGCTGATAAGATCTAAGGGTTGACATTATCCTTTTCCTTGATCCTTTCGCTTCCCTGGCCTCTTAAACACATCGGTCGGGCTATGTGCCCTACATTTTGGCACAGTGAGAGTCCTCAAACACGCCGTAAAAGGATCCGAATGGTAAAAACAACTTCTGGGCACATATTTCCTAATATTAGCATATGATTGACACTATTCCTGCCATTAAAAAATTATTTTTCGCACAGATATATGCATTGGCATTTAACATTTTTTTAAATAACCGTTTTTAGTTAAAATTAAGTTATTTTAACGCTTTAAGGATACAAATTTAGCATAATGCCATCTAGACAACAGAGGCAAAGCAGATTTAGCAAAAAAAATTAGTCAAATCGATTAAGTTTTAGCGTAATAGTTAAATACAACACAGGTGTGCCAATAATTTTGTTCGGAAAAAACAGCTCATTTTATGGTTTTTTAATTTTAAAAAATTAGGTTTAAGAGATAAATTAATGAAACCAAGTGACTTTAACAGATAAATATCCAGTTTATCCTAACAAATTTTGTTACATTTTAAAATCAATATATTAGAGGGAGAAAAGCGGTATTGAAGTTAAATTTGCTAAGTGTGCCAATAGTAAAGTTCGGCACTGTATACTTTATGGGGTCGGAAACGTCTCCTTCACTGCGTTGCAAAATTATGACTAAAATAAGGTCGAAACAAGAGAGAACGCTATAGTCGGGTTGCTTTCCCGACTATCTAATACCCGTCACTCGGCTAAAGGAAGTGCGAGGGAGATGGAGATATAAATTTTGATCAGCAATAACTTTTAACGAATGATCCGATTTAAAAAATTTCTTCTACATTTCGATAGGTATTGATAAACACAACAAAACTGCATTTTTACTTTTCCGAAATATTTACATTTTTTAAATCGTATATGAAGTATTGTGGGCGTTAGAGGGGGCGTGGCACCTTTTTGAATCTTCATGCAAAATGCCAATCCTCTAGCTTTAATAGTTTCCGAGATCTCAGCGTTCGTACGGACGGACAGACGGACATGGCTATATCGACTCGGCTAGTGACCCTGACCAAGAATATATATACTTTATAGGGTCGGAAGCGCTTCCTTCTCCCTGTTACATACTTTTGCACGAATACAATATACCCTTTTACTCTACGAGTAACGGGTATAAAAATGGGCCAAACAATGGCCCACTGGCGGTACGTACAGAGGAAAAAGGAACTACAGCCTCCCAAATCTCAAACTAGAAGTTTCACTGCTGTCGTGCGTAGGCTTGACACACCCCTTTTTTTATTTTATTATTTTAGGTAACATGGTCGTGTGGTCAACACTGTCGCACGACCACACCTATGCCAAGATCCCAGAAGGGGAGTGGGAGGATGTGCAAGTCGTCGGTAAGATTTAGAAAATTCTGTTTAGTTTACCTTTTTTCCTTTTTCTTTCTTCTTAACTTCAGAGCGACGTCCGATTAAAATAAAAGAGCGTAAGTATCAGGATCGGATCCTTCTACAATATTATTATTATTATTAATCATCATTATTATTTTTATTAAGGTTTTAAAACGTTCCGAAACGATATCGGAGATTGGCTGCCAGAGCGGCTAAAAGATGAACCAGACCATGATGGAACTATACATTCTATATAGCGGAATGGGCGGCCATGAGCTCCGAACTTAACGAAAAGGCATCCGGCTTGGGCATACCAACCAAAACTGCAACCAAATGGTGGAAGTGGCTGCAGGATGTAAAGTATGGGGCATCCAAGAAGAAGAATTTATCAACGCTGGAGCGGTTTTTGCTCACTGTGAGTTTAACTCACTTCGTGCAATTGGACAAAGGGGAGGAGTTTGTGCCGTAAGATACATATATACATTTATATTTAATAACCCATATTAATAAAATTCGAATTATAGAGGAACTATTCCAAAGGAGGCGAAGGGCCAAAGCTGTTGCCCATAAAATTCGATTTACCTCAGTTGAAAGAACATTAAATTGTTATATCAAAAGTGTAAAATAATTTAGTATTTCCAAATATGTGTACATTATTTTAGTTCTTTCTTTAGGGCTAGTACTTAAAGCCTAGTACTCAGTACGACGAAAACTGCTAGCTAACCATTGGAGTAAGCGAGAGGCAAATAGGTAGCTAAGGCCTTTAGCTGAGACTTTTTTCCATCGCGGTACTCAGTTGAGCTAAGGAAATGGTAAGGAAATACCAAAAAAATACTAAATTTAGCGGATGAATTCCGATGAACGCCATTA
This sequence comes from Drosophila prostipennis, assembly GCA_037075205.1. Lineage (NCBI taxonomy): Eukaryota > Metazoa > Arthropoda > Insecta > Diptera > Drosophilidae > Drosophila > Drosophila prostipennis. The sequence goes on along the minus strand of JBAMCJ010005205.1, from coordinate 10,423 downwards.
GCCGCGGCCCAAAGAATAGAAAATTTAATCTGTGGCTGTGTTTGTACAGAAGCGGTGTGCCAATAACAAGTTATAAATGGAAAGAAAACCCCAAAAACCAATGGAAAACTGCTTGTAGGAGTTGCGGCAATTCATATCGCCATGCCATCAGCAAATTTAAATCTTGCAACCCAGGTCGGCTCAACATTTTGTAATATTTTAAAATTGGCGCCAGTTGATTTTGGCTGTTTGTCAACAAACCCAGTAAGACCATGCTACATGCATTGCGGATGAACTCCAAAAACTTCGGCCACACTAAAAGATTAATATTTTTCGACTAGTAAAACTCTTAGCCGAACTAAGTACTAGGCTTAAGCCTAGTACTCAGTACGACGAAAACTGCTAGCTAACCATAGGAGTAAGCGAGAGGCAAATAGGTAGCTAACGCCTTTAGCTGGGACTTTTTTCCACCGTGGTACTCAGTTGAGCTAAGGAAATGGTAAGGAAATACCAAAAAAATACTAAATTTAGCGGATGAATTCCGATGAACGCCTTTAGCCGCGGCCCAAAGAATAGAAAATTTAATCTGTGGCTGTGTTTGTGCAGAAGCGGTGTGCTATTTACAAATAATAAATGGAAAGGAAACCCCAAAAAACAATGGAAAACTGCTTGTAGGAGTTGCGGCAATACATATCGCCATGCCAACAGCAAATTTAAAGCTTGCGACCTCAACATTTTGTAATATTTTAAATTTGGCGCCAATTGATGGTTGCTATTTATCAACAAACCCAGTAAGACCATGCTACAGGCATTGCGGATGAACTCCGAAAACTTCGGCCACACTAAAAGATTAATATTTTTCCACTAGTAAAACTCTTAAGGCATTTTTCCACTATGCGGTTTTTTCGGTATTTTTCGGTATTTTCGATTGGCAACGCGATAGGCGGACGGGAGGTGTTTCCATTGGCAAACGCGTCTGAAACAGCTGTTCTGCTATTGTCATTTGCGAGCTAAAGTAAACAATGGATTTAAATAATTTATTACTAATAAATACAATCTCAGAACAGCATTTGAACACAATAAATATGTGTGGACAAATTGCCCAAATGCTGGAAGCAAGCACCACATCCCACGCACTTGCAGTACATTTTAATGAAAACCAAGACCAGACAACTTAATAAGCCAATGTTGTATTCTTCATGTATTTCAAAACCCTTTAACCTTATTACAAGTAATTAATACATAAATATAAATCAAAACACATTATTAATTAATTAACAGTCAAATATGAGAACCCTTTCTTGGAAGCCCCTAGTGTTTTTGTTAAAAGTTTTGAGCTCCTCGGCGATCCCCTGCATCAAGCATATTTTTTCCACAGCATTGGGGCCATAGCTCGCCATCTCATCCGCCATCTCCTGGTATATGTGGGTGTTCTTCCGAACACCTCGAAGTCCGTCCATGTTCTCCTCCCACAAATACAGGAGGAACTCGGTGGCATCTGCTGTCCACAGCATTTTTCTTTTTTCTGTGAAGAGAATTCTTTAATATAAAGTTTATATTATAAACTATTAAATAATTAAAAACAAACAAATTACCTGTTCCGTTTTCCATTTTGCCGGCTTTTATGTTGACAATCAGCTGTTTTGGGCCATCCCTGGTCAATAGTACTGGTAAATGGTGGTGGAAAATACCACAAATTTCACTTTCCAGCCCTGTAACGCGACAATTTTCCACCCTCCCCTCCCCAGCCCTCGCCGACAAGTTTTGTATGGGATTTGGTCGCGTTCAACGGTAAATGGATGCAAACGCGACGCGTTCATAATGGGCAGAGGGCATTAGGGCCGGTTTCTCGAGTGCCGGCTAAAGTCCCTGATAGCTATCTGTTCGAAAAAGATAATCACCAGATAAACTTATCGTAAAAGCAAATCGGTTTTCTTGACGCCTTTAATTTATCTGATCGAGAAGCAATTACAGAGTGCTGTTAGCGCATAGAATGTGCTGTAAAGCGCAAAAAATGACGTGCTTTGATTATTCTATCAGCTGTTTGGGTATAATTCAAAGGCAAAGTCAGCTGTGATTTTGTTTCTTCTTCTTATTTGGCTTTGGTAAATCAGCTGTCGTTTTATCGAGTTGAAAACGCTTAACAGGGACTCCGAGTCCCAAAATGCCTTAGCAGGGACTTTATCTGTTCGAGAAATGTTAGCCGGCACTCGAGAAACCGGCCCTTAGCCGAACTGAGTACTAGGCTTTCATCGGAATTCATCCGCTAAATCTGGTATTTTTTTGGTATTTCCTTACCATTTTCTTAGCTCAACTGAGTACCGCGGTGGAAAAAAGTCTCAGCTAAAGGCGTTAGCTACCTATTTGCCTCTCGCTTACTCCTATGGTTAGCTAGCAGTTTTCGTCGTACTGAGTACTAGGCTTTACAAGCGAAATCAACCGTATAATCCATTGTTACAGTACTCGATAGTCATTGTAATTAGTCCTTCTGCCTTTGAGAGTGTATTTTACCGATTTGCGTTAAAACCTAGCACTTAGTTCGGCTAAGAGTTATACTAGTCGAAAAATATTAATCTCTTAGTGTGGCCGAAGTTTTCGGAGTTCATCCGCAATGCCTGCAGCATGGTCTTACTGGGTTTGTTGACAAACAGCAAACATCAACTGGCGCCAATTTTAAAATATTACAAAATGTTGAGCCGACCTGGGTCGCAAGCTTTAAATTTGATGCTGGCATGGCGATATGTATTGCTTCAACTCCTACAAGCAGTTTTCCATTGGTTTTGGGGGTTTTCCTTCCATTTATAAAAATAAAAATTTCATTAAAAAATTATCGTCAGTTTTCGAGAAAATCGCCTATCAGTGTTTGAATTTTAAACGGATATTAGAATACCGCCGACTGCAGTACAAGAACCATGGCCAGCTATGACATAAACCGCAGTATCCGACACTAAAACCGACCTACAAATTCAATATCGACGCTAACTTAAATTAATTCTTTTTGCCTCTCACAGAGCGTGCTCCATGTTGCACGGTATCCCAAAAATCAGAAATTAAATTAACTAATTTAGTAAAAGTTTCAAACAATTATTATCGTCAGTTCTCGAGATCCAACAGTCTAACAGTCCAACAGTTCAGCGGCATGGGGGAATGCCGCCAATGGCCATCGGGTGCGCCATGTTTGGACGCTAACCTAAAAATAATTATTTTTGCCTCTCACAGAGCGTGTTCCATGTTGCGCGGTACCCCAAAAAATCAGAAATTAAATTTACTAACTGCAGTAAAAGTTTTATTAAATTATTATCGTCAGTTTTCGGGATATTTGACAAACATTTAAGCTGTGTGGGCAAATTCCGCCAAGGCCATCGGGTGCGTCATGTTTATATTTCTGCACATAGTGTAGACACTAACCATACTAATACATCGATAGTCATTCGATATTTGGCGCTACAGAGCACTAGCCATTTTAAATTTATATATTCTTATCAAAATCGGTTCAGCCGTTCCAACTAGAATAATCTTCAACAATCCGCCACTGCAGGATAATTAACAAGGTAGTTGTTCAAACGTGGTAAACTTTTGCGTTTTTTTTAATTTAATTTATTTTGGTTTTATCCCAGTGCTACAGGCTAGGTGAAGCCTTTTATAGGGTCTTCCCACAGAGCTCCATCCACCGTCTACCATCCGTTGAACGGATGGTCCGTAAGGTTTTGCCGTTCCGAAAATTTCCCAGTTAGTCCGCCATCCAATTTTAACGGACTTTGACGGGCTCTTTTATGCGATAGTTAGGCGATGTTTTTTCGGTGAAACTCTGAATTCTTCCTCTTCACTGTGAAAAATGGAACGTTGACTAAGAGAACAAATCAAATCAATGGCGGGAAAAAATTAAATAATGCTCAAGTTCATTGTTTTTTGGCTATTGTACAATTATTTGCAGTTTGTTATGAGCGAAAAAGCATTCGCCAACAAGTTGCTATGTGTGGGCCAAAATTTAAGCTTTTCTGCAAACGAAAACATCAATGTTTGCAGCGAAGTCTCAGAATATGTTCTGCAATTCGTAAATACTAACAAATATTAATTTAAAGTGTACTATGTACTCCTATAAAGCTCCAAAGTTGCTATAAATTACCAAAACAGCATAAATTTGGTTTTGTTTACAAAATTTTACATATTAATATTGGCTAGACAGAGGCGTAGTAAAAGCGGAGTGTGGGGTACGGGGGGTTAGGCTCTCCCCCAGTCAGCAATATGTATGCATAATCGTTATAGAATGTGTTATAAAAGCTCAGATATGTTTTAAACTATTATCTTATGCTATTTATTATATTATTTTACAATAAGTTTAGGAAAACGCAATTTTACGCCAGTTTTGCCGAGTTAAAATCCCCCTTCGTTAATGTTGAGTTGAGCAACTGCACTTAAGTCAGCTGTAATCGGATGGTAGATGGTGGATGGAGTTCTGTGGGAACACGAGTTTCACATTCGTCAAAAATCCCAACCGTTTCACACGGATGGACTCTATGGGAAGAGGCTATTAGTTATGGAACCAGTCACTTTGGGTACAATTTTCTTCATCTCAAATAGAAAATTGCTAGAATTTCGGCCAAAACACCGGCGTAGGAACCAGGACTAGGCCTGGATGCCGCCTTATCCAACCGATGAAGGTCCCCTGTTTCCTGGTCATCGGCCTCATCCCCAGCCTGCTGCCCGTAAATCTCTAAGTTATCCGCCCGCAGTAGCAGACACTCATGGTGCACCAGGAGCGAATGCATATGGTGAGTCTAATTCAAACCTTTTGTATATTATTAAGTGTCATTTAAATAAAGTCTATCTTATTTGATTTCCTTTTACATTTCGCTTGAGAATTGAAGAAACTCCCCCTGGAAATCTCGATTTTTAATTAATTTTTAAGATTTTTTTAATTTTCCAAAGTCTAGATACAAATAGAAAAAAGGAAGGACTTCAAGGACTTCAAACTTAGATTTAATTTTTAGCTACCGCCAACTAAAGATTAAGTTACTTATTTTTCTAGCTTTTACTCTATTTTTAAGCTACCATATTTCCCATTTTCTAATTATTATTATTATACCCGTTACTCGTAGAGTAAAAGGGTATATTGTATTCGTGCAAAAGTATGTAACAGCTAGAAGGAAGCGTTTCCGACCCCATAAAGTATATATATTCTTGATCAGGATCACTAGCCGAGATTCTAGGAGTTCCTACGCAGCGCAAGTTTATTTCAAAAAGGTGCCACGCCCCCTCTAACGCCCACAATAGCTTATATACGATTTGAAAAATTTTAATATATCGGAAAAGTAGGAATGCAGTTTTGTTGTGTTTATCAATACCTATCGAAATGTAGAAGAAATTTTTTAAATCGGACCATTCGTTTAAAACTTATGCCTGATCAAAGTTTTATCTCCCTCGCACTCCCTTTAGCTGAGTTACGTTTATTAGATAGTCGGGACACCAACCCGACTACAGCGTTCGCACTCCCTTTAGCTGAGTGACGGGTATTAGATAGTCGGGACACCAACCCGACTATAGCGTTCTCTCTTGTTTTAAATTCGTATCCTGCAGCCCGGCCATCGGCGAGCTATTCGCAGGGATATGGTTGGGTGCGAACGAGGGACTTTTATGAAACCCCCACACATGCGGCAGGATCAGCGGCAGCGCCCCCGTCATTGCCACCGGCACCACTGCCATTGGTGGCTTGCGAAATATACCGCTGCCACCAGGACCGCCCCTCCAGCACGCCGCCCACGACCACTGTCCATGGAGCGCTGTGATCCGGGAGTGCCTGGAGAGCGCTGTGTTCCACCACTGTCCAGGGAGCGCTGTGATCCACCACTGTCCATGGAGTGCTGTGATCCGGGAGTATACCGGATTAGCCCACTGTAGGACGACTCCAGGGAGCGCCGTGATCCACCACTGTCCATGGAGCGCTGTGATCCCGGAGTGCCTGGAGAGCGAATTGTTTCAGCAGTGCCCAGGGAGCGCTGTGATGCGGGTGTGCCTGGAGAGCGCTGTGTTTCAGCAGTGTCCAGGGAGCGCTGTGGTCCGAAATAACTGAGCTCATTCTGGCGCAGGCTGCGGATTGTTAATATTGAACATTCCGGCTCCTTTTTTTCGTTTTCACAGGACCTTTTCATTGTAACAGTGCTTTGACGATAGAAACTGCGCCGATTAAAACATGCCGCGGGATAGGAAAGAAAAAATTACCATTTATCGATATTTTTGTTGCCCGACACCCTGGACATACTAGTTGTCGAAAGTTTGTGCAGAAAGTTTTTTATACAGAGCAAGTGGTTTCAATATTAAAATGCAAGACGCGGGATTTGTTCTTGGAGAACCGCATTCGGAATGCCCTGCGGAAATAAACGTGTACGACGTGCTTAAAGAAGTATGGTTTTTTAAGTTCTGCACGACAGAAAACAAAAAAAAAATTTCCGAAGTCGGTGAAAATCTTATTGCAAAAATAAAGCAACTACACTCAGAAAAAAACGCATTTGAGCGCGATTTATACTTGATTTCGGATAGTATTTTTTGGGCTTGTTTTAAGAATGAGAATGTTGGACGTTCTTGAATTAAGAATAAATCATTCTCAAAACCCAAATTATCCGAAAAAGTGCTTGTTTCAAGAACAAAATTCAATAAACATGACAAAACAAGAACGCTTTATCCTAAACCCAAGTATAATTTATTCTAAAAAAAATATTTTTTCTTGGTAAGCACAAACATTCTTAATGTGATAACTAAATGTACTTATTTTCAGAAAATAAGGTTTTGGTATTCTGTAAATAGGAATGAATTATTCTCATCAGTACTATTAAAATTGAAAAATAAAAAGAATTTTGACAAGTACAATTTGTGCTTAAGCCAATGTTAAAACGTACTAATTAGTTTACTTAACGAGAACCAATACTGATTAAAATAAAATAGAATTGGACTAAAGTAGACAATATTAGTTCACAAAAATTTTATAATATAGGTTCATATGTTTATAAAACACAAGTAGTTCAATATTATTAAAAATTAAGAATTAGACCCTCAAAACAAGTCAATTTTGTTAAATCGGGGAAAAATTTTGAAATTAATAATTGTTATTATATACCTACTGTAAAAAACGTGCACACATATATGTGCCAAAATACGATTCGATTTTTAAAACATTTAAATTCATAGCTAAGAATTAAATTCTCAAAATAAGCCGATTTTGTGTTTAAATCGGGGAGAAAATAGGAAATTACGGAAATACGCTTTGATTTTTAAAACATTTACATAACGATCATAACGAGTTATATACCAATCGAAAGGTATAAAATTTAGAAAATGGAAGCTGTTGGGGCTTTTAGGGATAAATGGCCCTTTCAATTAGCCGCCTTGTATTCTTACTGACAATACGCATCGAACGAGGGGTCATATGGTCTTCAAAAACATATTCTATTGCAGTTTTATTTTTATTAAAGTTAAAAATGAAATTCTCAAAACAAGAACACGTTGTACTTAAATTAAGTATGCAAATAAAAGTACTTATTTATGTTTTGGTCATCGCCGCGTAAGAGCGAGCGTGGCCGAGCTGTTAGGACGTCCGACTGTGGTGCGTGAGGTTGCGGGATCGAATCCTAGGAGAGGTATGTGATTTTAACAAAAATGTTTCGTAGGTATAAAACACATTTTTATCTATAAATCTTTATACATTTATCAGTGATTTAGTGTAAGATTATACAAAATAAGTATTGTTAACTAATAAAACAACACTATGATTTATACTATTAGTTTAAGAATATTTCATACTTCATTTGAGCATAACTTATACCTTATTTACAAGTAAATCGGATTAAATTTGTACAAATAATAATATTACCCCTCAACTACAAAGCAATTTTCATCTCATTTTTCAAATTGTCAAATGTTTTTTTTTATAATTTTTACATTATTTAAGTAGAATTTATACTTAATTTAAGTTTAATTAATACTGGTTTCAAGAACATTTCATACTTAATTACGCCCGAAAATGTTCTCAAATTAAGAATGTCGGTTTAAGAATAAAATGTTCTTGAAATGAAAAAACAAGCCCATTTCGTACCTGTCGACCTTTCAAGACCATTTGGGCTTGAAACAAGCACAATGTGCTTGGTTTTTTTTCTGAGTGTAGTCACAAAAGATGAAAATACTGTTCATATATCCCTAATTCCCTTATTGAAAAGTAAAAGTAGATGGGTTGCTGAAAAACCCTTTTATTTATTAATTGATGAGCTACATTGTCCTCAGGTAAGTTATAAAACAAAAACCACCTCCTAACATTGTGTGTTACAAAAATGCTTGTACAGTGGATCACATTAATATTCGGTTTTTTGTTTTTTTTTTAACTTCAAACGTTAATAAAAGCTTTGTAGCTAAAAAAATAAATAACATAATAATGCAGAAATGTTATCTTTACGGACTTCAGTAAAGCTTTCGACTCCGTGAACCATCAGTTATTATTGAAAAAATTAATACTTTTAGGATTCCCGATCACGTTGACTAAGTGCACTCAGAAAAAAAATCGCCCTGAATTTTAGAAAATCGCCATACTTTTTAAGCCAAAGGCAGCTCGCCTTGACTTTTAGAAAAAATATTTCTAAAAATCAGAAAAAATATTTCTTAAATTTAGGATTAGTTTTTGCAAAATTGAATAAGAAGAAGAAAAAAAAAATCGGAGAATCGGGAGCTATGTCCCCCCCTCTGTCGGTGTGTGGTGTTGTTGTTGGGGTTCCCGTTTCTCTACTTATTTTTCTCTCTATTTAAATACATGGATGACGTCACGATGTTTGTACACAAACACACTTTTAATGTTAAATTGTAACTGAAATTATTATATTATTTATTAATGATAAACATAAAAATCGAATAACTTACTATCTTGAGAAAAACATTTTGGTCGCTCGTCGGGGAATTGAACCCCTTACCTCACAGTTTGCAGTCGAATACTCTACTAGCTGCGCCAGGGAAGCATCACGAGAGGCCCTGTACAAAGTACATTCACATTTTGTTCTCTTGGGTTCTAGGTTTATACTCTTATTTATCCATTTATGTGTGTGTTAGTTTACCCAAATCCTAATTTGTAATACAACATATATGTTATTGAGTTAAAAAAAATAAAAAGAGGCAAAAAATGTCCGCCTCGACGTGGGATTGAACACACGCTTCCGAATATAAGCGTTCGAAACAAATAATCCGCTCGCATTAGACCCCTAGGCTACCGATTGGGCCGGTTTCCTAAAATGTAAGGCGATTTTTTCTTAGTTTCAAGGCAAAATGTCTGAAAAGCAGAACATTTTTCTAAAAGTCGATAACGAGAGGAGTTGATCTAATCAGGGTAAGTTTTTCTTATTTTTTAGAAAAATATTTCTGAAAAATAGAAATTTTTTCTGAATTTCAAGGCGATTTTCAAAGTATGGCGATTTTCTAAAATTTATGGCGATTTTTTTTCTGAGTGTGGATCTCAGCTTACCTGACGAACCGGACTCAGCGAATTGCTTTTAAAAGCACATTCTCTAACCTTGTTCACGTGACCTCTGGTGTTCCGCAAGGGAGCCACCTAGGACCCTTACTGTTTGGAATTTTCATAAATGACTTGCCCCAAGTGGTTCTCTCTGCTCATGTTATGATGTATGCCGACGACGTTAAACTCTGTTTGCCGTTATCAAATCCCGATTCCCAGGCACTTTTGCAAGTTGATCTGAACAATATGTATTCTTGGTGCATCCAGAATCTGTTGTTTTTGAACAACTCTAAATGTAACTTTATGTCCTTTTATCGGAAGAAGCTTCTCCTCACTACATATTCTATTGGGTCGAATGAACTTGAACGCATATATTCCGTTACAGACCTTGGAGTGTTATTTAACCACAACTTAAATTTTTCTAATCACATTGGTATCATAGTTAGTAAAGCAAAAGGGGTTTTTGCCTTTGTTAAGCGTTGGTCGAAGGAATTTGAGGACCCCTACACCACAAAACATTTATACATTTCCTTGGTTCGTCCAATTCTTGAATATTGTTCGTGTGTTTGGTCACCCCAATATACCAATTATCAGGACCTTATCGAATCGGTACAGAAACAGTTCCTTTTGTTTGCTCTACGTGGTTTAAACTGGGAAACACATCGTCACCTGCCATCGTACGTGGATAGATTGCGTCTACTTAACCTGCCCTCCCTCAAGGATCGTCGGACCTGCCATGGTGTTATGTTCCTGCACAAATTAATTACTGGACTTGTAAATTCAAGCTATCTTCTTGGTCAAATTCGGTTCTCCATCCCTGTAAGGTCTACTCGGCACTTTCGACCTATTGCCCTCGATATTTGTAAAACGAACTATCAGTTACATGATCCATTTCGCGTTTTATGTTCGCAATATAATGAACTGTATTTTTTGATCTTTCCGAATGCTCTGTTAATTTTA
>JBAMCJ010005203.1:0-50535 GCA_037075205.1 Drosophila prostipennis | reverse complement strand
CCACCATCAGACAGTTGGAACAGTAGAGAGAAGTCATAGAACTTTCAACGAGTACATACGTTCATATATATCAGTTGATAAAACTGACTGGGACATTTGGCTTCAATATTTTGTATACTGTTTCAACACGACCCCTTTTATGGCACATAATTATTGCCCATATGAATTAGTCTTTGGGAAAACTAATAATCTGCCAAAACATTTTAGGGCCGGTTTCTCGAGTGCCGGCTAACATTTCTCGAACAGATAAAGTCCCTGCTAAGGCATTTTGGCTTTCTCGAGCATTAATGTGAGAGCTAACTTTGACAGGGACTCTGACTCCCTGTTAAGCGTTTTCGACTCGATAAAACGACAGCTGATTTCCCAAAGCCAACTAAGAAGAAGAAACGAAATCACAGCTGACTTTGCCTTTGAATTATACCCAAACAGCTGATAGAATAATCAAAGCACGCCATGTTTTGCGCTTTACAGCACATTCTGTGCGCTAACAGCACTCTGTAATTGCTTCTCGCTCAGATAAATTAAAGGCGTCGAGAAAACCGATTTGCTTTTACGATAAGTTTATCTGGTGATTATCTTTTTCGAACAGACAGCTATCAGGGACTTTAGCCGGCACTCGAGAAACCGGCCCTTAATAGTATAAATAATATAGAAGTAATCTATAATATAGAAGATAACGCAAAAGAAAGTAAATACTGGTTAGAAGTAGCATATAAAAGAGCCAGGATATTGATAGAAGATAACAAGAAAAAGAATAAGGAAATATATGATAAAAACGTTAATAATAAATAATAAAGTTTTATTAAAAAATGAAACAGGGCATAAGTTAGATTTTAAATATACAGGTCCGTATACTGTAACGGAAATACGTGGGTGGTCCGATAAGTACTTAGCCTCCAAAAGAAAAACGAAAATTTTGGAAAAGTGTCAATTTATTTCTCAACATAATCTTCTTTTAGCTCGATACACTTGACCCAGCGATGCTCCAACTTCTTTAACCCGTCTGAAAAATACGTTTTCTCGAGGTCTGCAAAATAGGCCTCTGTGGCGGCGACGACCTTCTCATTCGACGCAAATTTCTGTCCAGCGAGAGACTTTTTCAAGTTTGGAAACAAAAAGAAGTCACACGGGGCCAAATCTGGAGAATAAGGTGGATGGGGTAGCAGTTCGTAGCCCAATTCGACCAATTTGGCCTTAGCGAGGGCGGTTGCGTTTGTGGTCCGGAGTAAGCAAACGCGGCATTCATCACGCCGACAGCTTTCTCATGCCCAAAATTTCATGCAGAATATGACCCCCGCGGTCTTTTGACATGCGTACTGTCTCAGCTATCTCGCGTATCTTCAATCGGCGATCTGCCAAAACGAGATCGTGGACTTTTTGGACGTTATCCTCCGTGGTAGCCGATTTCGGGGCACCTGGGCGTGGCTCATCAAAAACCGACGTGCGACCACGTTGAAACTCGTTAAACCAATTTTTGACGGTCGCTATCGAAGGAGAAGAGTCACCGTACACAGCATCCAAGCGCTCTTTGATTTCGCTGCGTGATTTCCCTTCCAAAAACAAGAATCGAATCACAGACCGATATTGCTCTTTCTCCATTTTTCTAAAATCCGCGAACACGTATGATGCCACACGCTGGCAAAACAAAGCTACGAGTCCGATTCGGCTGAAATTTCGACAGTAGCCGTCTACTAGAATGTACTACACGATAGAAAAGTTTTCTTGAGATAGTGGCGCCATCGGGCGGTGAGGCTAAGTACTTATCGGACCATCCTCGTAGGAAAAAGAGAAAATATTATCTCAAACATGAAAAATAAAAAACAAACAGTTCATAAAGATAGACATAAAATTTTTTATTCTTAAACACTTTGACATCTAGTATGGCCTGATCAACCATACAAATACACAACTTTTATTAATAAATATAATAATTCATTTTTAAAAACTTATACCAGTTAATTTCATTTACAAATATACTTTGCATATTTTTATAAATTTGTATTCAATATTTTTATAACTTTTATATTTTTATAAACAAATAAGGGGATCGAAATACGCTTCCAGCAACCAAATTGGTTTAAATGAAATAAATATATATTCGCAAAAATTTAATAAAAAAAAAAAATATTTCATTTACTAATAAATAAATAATAATAAGAAATAAAAATATATAGAGTACACACTGTACCAACGGCAACAATGTCAATGCCGAATATGCAGGATCAGCACTCTTCAAGTGCAAACGCAATCCGATCGCGCACGCCTTCCGCGGGCGATAAGCGGCTGCGTCGGCAGTTCCCACAGCTTGATCCAAATGTAAGTGCACATAACATTCCCTCTCTAACACATAAATCCGCTGCTCCGCTGCCGGCTTGACCGACAGCACTGCCCCCGGATATAGAGCTAAGAAGGAGTTAAGGAAATCGGGAGAAGGCAGTCTCTCGCGTTTAGCTAACAAGCCAACACTCCTTGGGGGATTGCCCCAAACTTTTGTAAAAAAATAAGACTATTTTAATAACACCAGTTTACAAAATAAAATCGACCTCTTCCTCATCGAAGATAACCTTAATTTTCCGGTTAAGTACATCTCCCTGATTAAGAAATGGGCCCTTAAAATTTTTTGTATGGTGTCAATTTTTTTTAAAGTGTATAAAACGTTTTTTGCCACTTTTTATTTTCTATCTTCAGTTTTGATAACCTGATTTGGGTCATATTATACTCAATTTACAGGTAATAGAATGTTCTTTAACTTTCCCATACACAGCATTGAGTTCCAGTCATTAGTTGGAAGAAGTGTGAAAAAATGAAAAAAAGCTGGCATAAATGGCATCTTTAAAAATACACGCATAAAAACCGAAATTATTTTTATAACTTTTATAGTTAGATACATATTTAAGCAAACTAACAAGACCATCAACTCAATAAACAACCAAAGGTTCGATTTTATATAGATTATTTCAGTTGGAAAAAAGGTGTATTACAGCCCTGTTAGAGCCCTGATAACCTCAGTTAACAGCTGTAAACGGCCAAAAAACCACCGTTCTTCCGAGCTTAAAAAATTCATATTAAAATAATTTCCTGGCGGATTGTAACGATCATTAGCTTGTTTTCTTTGTCGAAGTACTATCTAACTATAAAAGTTATAAAAATAATTTCGGTTTTTATGCGTGTATTTTTAAAGATGCCATTTATGCCAGCTTTTTTGCATTTTTTCACACTTTTTCCAACTTTTTCAGCTTTGACGAAGTGTACCTCCTAAACTAATGACTGGAACTCAATGCTGTGTATGGGAAAGTTAAAGAACATTCTATTACCTGTAAATTGAGTATAATATGACCCAAATCAGGTTATCAAAACTCAAGATAGAAAATAAAAAGCGGCAAAAAACGTTTTATACACTTAAAAAAAAATTTACACCATACAAAAAATTTTAAGTGCCCATTTCTTAATCAGGGAGATGTACTTAACCGGAAAATTAAGGTTATATTCGATGAGGAAGAGGTCGATTTTATTTTGTAAACTGGTGTAATGAATAAAATAAAGGGATCTAAACCCAAACTTGTGTATGAGTGATTTAATATACAAAGCGGGGGACCTTATACAATACAATGAGAAGGCCTACATGCTGCGATGTGTTTTCATAGAACAAATCGGAAGGCTTGTAAAAAAAATTCGAAATCCTTAAACTAAAAATGCCTCAAATTTTATCGATAAACCGATTGTTTCTAACTAGCTGGCGCATATAGTAAAATTTAATATTTTATTATTACTTATTATTACTTAAATATTTTTCCAAGAAAAGGTGATCGTTTTGTAAAAGTATGTTTCGTATACCAACATTTAAATTGAAAGAATTGACTTAATTTTTTTGCACGTATTAGCTTAACCAAACTATTACCACCTTTCTTGTCCAATTATCTTCAACTAACGAAATATTACTAATTTTTTATTTAAAACTTACTGGCTAATAAGAAAATGTACCAGTATTGTGTATAGAAATGGTTAAAATTACTTACTTCATATCGACCATGAGAAATAACAGAAATTTTTCGCTGCGATATTGTAACATGTTTTATATGTGTAAACTGGTAATGACCGGATTCCTGAATACTTGCTAATAATAAGAAACTGCTACCATCCGACGAAAATACAGGGTGTGGGGAAATATCTAACCATTCATCTTCTGGGGCTCGTTCAGAGTGAACCTTAAAAAAACTTAAATTTTGTTAATTATTACAAAATGGAAAATGGAACTTACTTCTGAACAATTCCAGCTTTGCACTTTAGAACAAATTGAAATTACAGTGTAATTTTGAGATCTTCCCATATAAACTACTGATACTTGGCTATTCGTATCAGTTATCCAACCCGCTGATGTGAGATAATAGTCTCTAATATAAACATGAACAAAAATGTAACATAACATTAAAAATTATCTAAATGATTTGCCTTACTGTCCATTAAGAGAAGCAGGAGGTTTTATTTTATATTTTTGTATAGCGCTTAAGTTTGTAATGTCAACAGCCCACAACTCTACTTCTGGGTTGGCAGTTCCTGGGGTTGGATATCTAACAATTTTTGTTTCTGGAAAGAAATTTCCAGAAAACTTGCCACTTTTAGAAAATAAAGCTCCAGAGGACAGCCAGGGGTATGTCATCATTCCAACATTTGTGTCGTTAAATAGGGCGAACATAAAGTGTGTTCCATCAGAAGATGACCAAATTGCCTCCGGAGCTTCAAAAATTTCTTCTAAAACGAAAAAATGTAAAAGGTAATTGATATTATTTTATTTGAAATAACACTAGCTTACAAACAACAAGAAAGCAAGCTAGCTTCGGCCAGCCGAAGCTTATATACCCTTGCTGTTATAAAAAGTACCCAAAGTTTAGTCCTAACTGGATCGGTGCAGTTCCTGGGATTCCAAATATATTATTGCCTATTAAAAATGTTGATATTGAATTGTAAAAAAATAAAACGCCTACTTTCTAAAAAGTTACAATGTATTTTTATATATTTTTTGAGATTTTTCCTATGGGAGCCATAAGATATATCAGGCTCGTTGCAGGTAGTTCCTGCAATAGAAAGAAGACTTTTTGGGAAAATTCCATCGCGGTAGTTTTAAAACTGAGAGACTAGTTCGCATAGAAACGGACAGACGGATATGAGTAGATGGACTCGGCCATTGGTGCTGATCAAGAATATATATACTTTGTGTGGACGGAAACGTATCCTTCACTGCGTTGCAAACATCTGACTGAAATTATAATACCCCTGTAAGGGTTTAAAAAAATTGATTAAAGAAATACATATTATTCGGTTTTTTTCTTTTTCAACTTCAAACGTGAATAAAAGGTTTGAAACTAATAAAACCAAAAATTTTAAAAATGCAGAAATAAAGCTTATTTTATTACCTTTTCATAGATATATATACGTTAATACTTTTTTTTTTTTAATTTAAAGGAGAAACATGAATAAACAAAACAAGTCGAAAATTGGGGCAACATTAATATTCGGTTTTTCGTTTTTGTACTAAAAATCACAAAATTTGTTAAGGAAATAAACTTAATTTGACATTTGAAATGCTAGCCAATAATGTCAATCGTGTTCTTTAAATATTTTGGCATACTTTCAAATTTTTTTTTGCTTATTTTGGGCTAGTTTTACCAACTTAAAAAAAGGATGGGCAGGATAAAGTCAATAAAGTTAACAAAGGTACAAAAAATTTTATATTTTTTTTGTAGAATGGACTGCTAAACCATCCGCCTACCACTAGAAATCCGTTTCAGCACAATCCTATCATCCCGCCACCAAAAATTGGTAGGTAGAAAAGCAACGTCGCTCGAAATTCCTTAAGTTTTGTATGGAATCAAGCAGCAAAACGCTTCATCTGAGCGACTCTGCTTTTCTACCTACCCATTTTTGGTGGCGGGACTTTATCCTGCCCATCCTTTTTTTAAGTTGGTAAAACTGGCCCAAAATAAGCAAAAAAAAAAAATTTGAAAGTATGCCAAAATGTTTAAAGAACACGATAGACAATAATGACAAATCAAATGTCAAATTAAGTTTATTTCCTTAACAAATTTTGTGATTTTTAGTACAAAAACGAAAAACCGAATATTAATGTTGCCCCAATTTTCGACTTTTTTTGTTTATTCATGGTTCTCCTTTAAATTAAAAAAAAAAAGTTTTAACGTATATATATCTATGAAAAGGTAATAAAAAAAGCTTTATTTCTGCATTTTTAAAATTTTTGTTTCTATTAGTTTCAAACCTTTTATTCACGTTTGAAATTGAAAAAAAAAAAACGGAATATTAATGGGATTCACTGTATATTTAAGAAATTTGAGGAAATTTGAAATGATTTAACCGATCCTTTGACAATTGAACAAAATCACTGTCTCAAAAATTTAAGCAATAGTATCGCCTTTATCGAACACCCAGTCAGGGTGCTCCGGCTCCGATGGGAACGGAAGGGGCTGCTAAGACCAGCACCCCACTAGACAACAAGAACAACAACCCACACAGCAGCGGAACCCAGCCGGGTACCAGCAAGGCAGCCACTGTTACGCATCAGCAGCGTAAGGCCAAGGTCAGTCGGGCCCGTTTTATTCTCGGCAAGATAGCCAAGAATGAGGCAGACTGACCAAGGAAAGGTGCTGTCGCTGCTGAGGGCTCAGAACCCAGAAGTGCATACTGAGGACTGGGCAATACTCAAAGTAGAGAAGGAGATGAAGACGAGCCAGCCGTTCCTCTTCCTCATCAACCAGCGCTGCCTGCCGCAGCTTGAGAAGGCCGACTACACCATCCGGTACGGCCTACGGAAGGCCAAGATCAAGGTCTTCCTGGCAGAGCCGGATGATGTTCTCGAGGAGGTCGATGACACCAACAAGCTGTTGGATGACCTGGTCATCGACGACAAGACCCCAGACATAACACCCAACACCGATGCCTAAAGTCGTGCAGATTAACCTGAAGCGCAGCATGCATGCTTCAGCCAATCTTGCAGTTCTTCTCAGTGAGAGGAACATTGACATAGGCATCGTTCAAGAACCATGGACGCGAGACAGACAAATCTCGGGTCTAACACAACAAGGATATAAACTCTTTTATACTAACTCGACAGGTAGGCCGAGAGCAGGTATTATTATAAAGAATAACTATAACGCACTTCTATGCCCCAATCTTAGCACACCGGATCTAGCAGTTGCCAGATTCGTGGCGGCGGATGGGACATCGATGGTGATAGCCTCATCCTACATGGCCCATGATGAACCGGCTCCACCTGAGCCAGTCATCAAGCTGCTGCAATGGGCGGAAGATACTAAGACGACCCTGGTGCTCGGATGCGACGCTAACGCGAGGCACGCACTATGGGGAAGCTCGGAAACCAACGAAAGGGGTGAGTCTCTTTTTGATAATATTATCTGCCGCAACATCACCATATGTAATAGATGTAACACACCCACCTTTATATTCCCAAGCACAAGGGAATTTCAGGGATGGGAAGAGGTGTTAGACCTCACTTTACAGACAGAATTTAGTAGATATAAGGTTGAAAAGTGGATAGTGTCGAAACAAAATTCCTTTTCAGATCACAGGTACATTTTCTTCGAAATTTCGATTCCGATTAGCAAACCGGAACCGAAACGTAACCCCCGTAGAACAAACTGGGACAAATTCGGTAAGATTGTCTACTCGAAAGTTAGCAACAGAAGAATACGGGTACAAACCTCTACGACGACCCTGGACAAGGAAGTAGAGGACCTAACAAACATTCTAAACAATGCATATAAGGAAACATGCAAGGTTTCATACTCTAAGAAACAACACCCTTTATGGTGGACCAAAGAGCTTGGCACTCTAAGAAAGAGGGCAAGAAAAGCCTATAACTCCAGCTATGCTACCAAGGAATGGGAGCCATACAAAGAAGCACAAAAAGCATACAAAAAAGCGATATACGCAGCCAAGAAAGACTCTTGGAGGACTTACTGCGAATCGCTAGAAGGTATAAAAGACTCGGCTAGACTAAGCAAGGTCCTTGCTAAAGGGTATAACAGCCCAACTCTACTACACAAACAAGACGGATCAGCGACTACAACAGTGGAAGAATCCCTAGAGACACTAGTAGATACACACTTTCCAGGCAACCTTCGAGAAAAGCCAGCACCTACTGAAGGTCAGAGGGCTCATCAACCAACACACACAAGGGATATCATAACCATTGAAAGAATCAACTGGGCGATAAACTCTTTCGATAAATATAAGAGTCCGGGGCCAGACGGCATTTTCCCGGCAATGCTTCAAGCAACACAGGTCAGCATCAGTAGGTGGCTGCAAGCCATTTACACGGCTTGCATCAGACTAACACACATACCGCTTCTATGGAAGGAAGCCAAAGTTGTATTTATACCAAAACCAGGAAGAAGAGGTCATATCCTAGCAAAGGATTACAGGCCGATCAGCCTTACCTCATTCCTAATGAAAACGCTGGAACGAATGATCGATATTCATATCCGGGAAAACACCAAGAAGCAGCATCTATCGGACGCTCAGCATGCGTACCGAAAGGGCAGATCGACAGAAACGGCACTACACGAAGTAGTTTGCCACATAGAAAAATCGCTACATTTTAACCAATATACAATGGCCACCTTCTTAGATATAGAAGGTGCGTTCAATAATGTGAACGCCGAATCCATACTGAGCTCCCTCAACTCGATCGGCGTTAAAGGAGACATCAGAGCTTGGATCGGAGTTATGCTCACGAGCAGGACGATAACAGCCGAACTGAGTGGCACTTACCTCACACGCTTTGTGAAGAGAGGCACACCTCAGGGCGGGGTTCTATCGCCACTGCTCTGGCTCATCAACATGAACGACATATTGAGAGAACTCAATAGCGGAGGAGTAAAAGTAGTAGCCTACGCAGACGACGTAGTGTTGCTAGTATCAGGACCATTCCCAGATGTCATTAGTAATATAATGACGGGGGCCCTTACCCGACTAAATGAATGCGCAAAAACCTGTGGACTAGGTATAAACCCGAGTAAAACCGAACTGATGCTCTTCACGCGAAGAACAAAGATCCCAACATACAGCAAACCAAAAATAGATGGAATCGAACTCGAGCTATCGGATAAGGCTAAATATCTAGGAGTGATACTAGACCCGAAGCTCTCGTGAAAACTGAACATCACAGAACGAGTAAGAAAGGCCAGCATAGCATTCTACTCGTGCAGGAAAGAAGATAATATTATGGCTTTACACAGCAGTGGTAAGGCCAATTCTCACATACGGGGCACTAGTCTGGTGGCCAGCCCTGACAAGAGCATACAATATTGCCAAGCTGACAAGAATACAAAGATCAGCTTGCGCAGGAGCTACAGGGGCATTAAGATCATGCCCGGCTGCCGCGTTGAACACTATTCTGGATATAATGCCGATAGAACTTTTCATAAAGGATACGGCAGCGCAGAGTGCGGCCAGACTGAAGGCAAGTAATTGCTGGAAAGGCTACCACACAGGGCACTGCCGTTTCTTAGAGGACAACAACTATCTGGCAAAGAACAAAACGGATTATGTGACAGCGGTGATAAGATTTGGAAACGGATTTACGACTACCTTTCCAACGAGGGAAGACTGGAAGAATGACAGAGTAACCGGACAAGATGAGGTATCACTCTACACTGACGGCTCCAAGATGGACTGTGGTGTAGGGGCTGGAATTTTCGCTGAAAGCTGGGGGATAGAATCGAAATTCCACCTCCCAGAATCAGCGACAGTTTTTCAGGCTGAGGTACTAGCTATTTTAGAAGCAGCCAAGCTTTCGATTCAGCAATGCCTCAGGAATACCAAGGTACGGATATACTCGGATAGCCAAGCGGCTATCAAATCTCTCGCAGCAGCAAGAACCAACTCGACACTAGTAGCCGATTGCAAGTCGGCTCTCAACATACTAGCAACAAACAACCATGTACAGATAACATGGGTGCCAGGGCACAATGATATACCAGGAAACGAAAAGGCGGATGAACTTGCACGAAAGGGGTCGGCAGACGACTCCTATACAACTAGTCTACCTGAATCCCTTAATACAGTCCAAGCAAGGATTCACGAACACTACGAAACACTAGCTAGTAAAAGTTGGTCAGAAAAGCAGGGTCTCAGGAGATCAAAGCTCTGCTGGCCAACCATCAATAGCAAGAGAACTCGAGAACTAATAACCAAAAGCAAAAGGGATATTAGAAGGATCACGGCACTCATCACAGGCCATTGGGCCATTGGCACGCAAGCCATGAAGATGGGGCTTCCGTACAATGCTAATTGCAGGAGCTGCAAAGAAACAGACACACAGGAGACACCTGAGCACATGATGTGTCATTGCCCAGCACTAAACCATATCAGGGCGAGATACTTCGGGGCGTATCAGCTGGAATCATTGGGAGAAATAGGAAAGCAGAGGATAACTGCAATCCTAGGTTTTCTAAATGACGCAGGCTGGTACTGAAGAGAACGCGGAGACAACAATTTACGAGGGTGTGGATCAAAACGGAGCTCAGCTCTACTTGGAGGCTCTCAGAGAGGACCTCACCACTTCTACCTACCTACCATCGCCTTTAAGTGGACGCTCATATTATAAGTCTAAGAACATTTTAGAAAAGAAAAATATTTTAAGGCTGGATTTTATATCATCGGTCCTTTTTGTTAATTGTCCCTGTATTTTCTGTTTATCAAAAACTAAATTTAAAAACTATTTAAACGGAGTTATATTTACTTCTTTTAAAGGTGTTATTTCTTGATAATTTATTAATTACACTGTGCAGCATTTTTAATGATTTTTAAATTTACCTCGATGGATGCTATTTTTTTGGATTCGTTACGAATTCCCAAGTTAAACGGCATTTTCCAAAAAGTTCCCCGACACAAGGATTCTTAGCAAAAGGACCTCAAAGTTCGAAAAATGCTGAAATTTGCCAACTTTCCGGAGCTCTCAGAGGCAAAGTTTTTTAAAAGATACACTTTTTATCTTTCAAACCCCATACTTAGAATATTTTTAGGATTTTTATTAAGGGAGAAACAAATTTTAGAAAACATAGTCAAAAAACATAAAAGCATACAGCTGCGGTGAAAAGAGTAGTAGTGTTGCCGCCCTGTGTTTTTAAAAGTTTGTTGTTGTCACTTTTCTTATCCAATTAGTCTAATAGTACAATTATAATCAATACAATATTACCAGGAGAAGATAAATTACAACAACAAACCTTTAAAAACACATGGCGGCAACACTACTATTATTTTGACCGCAGCTGTATGCTTTCATGTTTTTTGACTATGTTTTCTAAAATTTGTTTCTCCCTTAATAAAAATCCTAAAATTGTTCTAAGTATAGGGTTTGAAAGATAAAGAGAGTATCTTTTAAAAAACTTTAACATCGCATCAAACCATGAATCCGTTTGCCTCTGAGAGCTCCGGAAAGTTGGCAATTTTCAGCATTTTTCGAACTTTGAGGTCCTTTTGCTAAGAATCCTTGCGTTGGGGAACTTTTTGGAAAACGCAGATTAACTTGGGAATTCGTAACGAATCCAAAAATATAGCATCCATCGAGGTAAATTTTTGATGCTGCATAGTGTTATCTAAGAATGTAGCAAAGGTATTTTTATGCACATAGGTAACGAAAAGGTAAATAAAAAAAAAATACCCTTGAAGATTTTGCTACCTCGGGGTTTTTGGAAGGTATCCACAGTAGACAACTTTTAAAAGGGAAACAAATGTTTATGCGAAGCAATGTCAAGAAAGGCATCGAGGAAATCAATTGGATATTAACCGCATTTTAGAATTATTATTTTATTTTCATTAATTTTTCACCTTGATTAGAATTATATTGTTCGCAAATAAGGCAAGTTGTTGACTGTATTTAATCTTTTATTTAGGTCTATAAAAAACTCAAAAGTTTCGGCGCTTAACTTCACGTGTAATTGTGTGTTAGGGATGAGCGTTAGTAAGTTATCGCCTACTTAACTTGCAATATATCGACACAAAGCATTAAAGGTATTCCCTATTCCTTAGCGGGAAATATCGAATGAAAATATAAGAAAAAAACAAGAAAGGAAGTTAACTTCGGCCAGCCGGAGTTTATATAGCCTTGCAGGTATGCCTATTTAAAATGTTGTTTTTAAATAGTCAAAAATCAAAACGCCTACTTCCTACAAAGTTACAATGTTTTTTCTATTATTTTTTTTATTATGGGAGGCATATATTATAGTGCTCCGATCCGGCTCGTTCCAACATATGTACTACCTGCAATAGAAAAAGACTTTTCATCGCGATAGCTTTAAAACTGAGAGACTAGTTCGCATAGAAACGGACAGACGTACATGGCTATATGGCCTCGGCCATTGGTGCTGATCAAGAATGTGGTCGGAAATAGTGTTGGGTAAAAACTGCTCATTTGGGTGAACATGTTCACTTGCTCTTTTTATCCAAATGAGTCAACTCACTCAGTTTGCTCACTTGTTCACTTGCTCACTTGTTCACTTGCTCACTTGCTCACTTGTTCACTTGCTCACTTGCTCACTTGTTCACTTGTTCTGTCCTTAATTTCTGACTGGCTCTGAGAAAACAGCTGATTGACTGTAAAACCGTATGCAAAATGCATCCAAATAGTAATAAAAAAAACTTTTTAAGCGAAATACAGCAAGAGAGCAACTTAGCAAGGGAACTAAAAAATCAAATAAAAGAGCAAAACTGAACAAGTGAACAAAAGAGCAAGTAAAAGAGCAAAACTGAGCAAGTGAACAAAAAGGAGCAAGTGAGCAAAAATGAACAAGTGAACAATAAAGAACAAGTTCGGAGGAACATGTTCATTCACTCCGTTTAGTGAGCAACTCTTTTTTGTTCACTCACTCATGAGCAACCCAACACTAGTCGGAAACGACTCCTTCACTGGGTTGCAAACATCTTACTGTTGTTATTATATCCCTCCAAGGGTATAAAAAGTTTGCAACTACTGCATTAATTCTGAAACATCACTTAGTTTTCATTTGCGAGCGAGACCGGTTGTGCTTTATCGTCGTACAGTGAAAAGTCGTAATATGTTTTTTATTTTTTGTGATAGCTTCATTAGCTTAAAAGTGTTTAACAAAAGTAAACGGTGTTTATAAACGCTTGAGACCGAGTCTTTGGATTTCTCGGCATTTTGCTTCAAAGTGGGATTTTTCCCCTGATTTTTTTCTGGTGAGTGGTAAATTTTTGGCGGCAGGCTGTAAAGCCAGCAAAAAAATATGGCGGATACCGGTAACACGATATCTGCCAATGCAAGACACCCCGACAGAATTATCAAGAACAACAAGAGGCCTTCGGTTTCAATAATTTAAATAAAGATGATATCTTAGGAAGTATGAGAAAGTCTGAAAATCCTTTTAAAAATCACACATACAGTCACGACATTTATGGCGGGCTATGTAGGTGACTGCCAAAACAACGAAAATTCAACTTCAGAAAATACCAACTGCTCAGAGTCTTCCAAAACGAACAAACGAATAACAAAGAAAACTTGATAAACAAAGGGTATTCGAGTGAAAATTCAGTGCAATAAAAATCTGAACGTCCCAAGTGTTTATATGGTGAATAACATGTGGGGGAAGCAGCTGTGCTTGTGTTCACAAAAGACAGTACTCTTTTTGAGAATACAAGAGCCAAAAGTGGCTTACTTCTCTTTAAAAAAAATTAACAATCTGAAGGTTAATGGGTTTAAAGAAATAGTTTCACTTTCGCCAAAAATATATAACATTTATTTTAAGAACGCCGAGGGTGCGAATGATTTTGTGAACAATGAGGAATTAAAGAAGATGAATATAGTCGCGTTTATTCCAAGAAATTTTCTTGAAACATTAGGAATCATCAAAGGTATTCCCACTGGTTTTTATACCCGTTACTCGTAGAGTAAAAGGGTATATTGTATTCGTGCAAAAGTATGTAACAGCTAGAAGGAAGCGTTTCCGACCCCATAAAGTATATATATTCTTGATCAGGATCACTAGCCGAGTCGATCTAGCCATGTCTGTCTGTCCGTCTGTCCGTATGAACGCTGAGATTTCGGAAACTATAAAAGCTAGAAGATTGGCATTTGGCATGCAGATTCCATTCGTTAAAAAGTTATGGCTGATCGGGACACCCACCCACCTATAGCGTTCTCTCTTGTTTTGACGATGAAATTCTGAAAAATATAGATTCTTCCATTAAAATAAATTTTATTGAACGTCTTCTTAGGCGGGATAGATCCACAAAACCTTGATAGAGCCACAACCCTGAGACTAATACCAACTGAGACTGTAAAAATAGGCTTTGATGGGGCTGACATACCTAAAAAGGTTTCACTTTTCGGTGTTTGTTCATTAAAAGTCAGTCACTACATTCCCAAAGTGCGTCAGTGCTTCAATTGTGGGCGACTGGGACACACTTCTGAAAGATGCAGGTCGACAGGACGCTGCACCAAGTGTGGGGTCCAAGATTGTACTGGAACGTGCTCCACTTTGAAGTGTTTCTTTTGCAACGCCAAAAACCATTCTGCTAGGGATAGACGAAACTGTCCAGTCTGGGAGAATAAAATGGACATCACTAAAATCATGACAATTACAAAAATTACCAGAAATGAGGTTTTGAGTTCCTTTTCAGTGCAACAAAATTATCCCCAGTTTGAAAATTACGACACAAATTTTCCAGCCTTAAGCAAGAAAGATAAAAACATACAAAACAAAGATTCAAAAGTCAACGAGGTCTTAAAAAAACACACCTGTGCCAATTGGTTAGTACAGAGACCTGTAGCTCCTTACCAAAACTCCCATTTTCCCTACACAAACGATTCAAGTGATCATGTAACAGTCTTTCCCAACATAACTAGTAGTTATTAACTACCAATGACAAAATCTATCAAATTACACAGGAACACAAAATTAAACTTTGTGAAATTTCCACGAACCATTTCAAGTTTTCCATGATATTTGGGTGATCCTGTCATGGCAACCTCTAGAACTAAGAAATTAAAAACGTTCACTGAACATACAAAGAGAAACATACATGTTTACTCGCATTCTATAGGATGCCTTGACTTATTTGAAACTTGACAGCACATAGGAGTAGATAATAAAATAAAAAAACCTTTTTATTGGTACAAGAAATCCAATAAAATATCCTCATGAAAACGCTTTAAATCGCAATTAAAGCATACAATGAACAATAGATTCAACGAATAGTTAAAATTAGTTCCATTTAAGATTTAATTCTCAGAATTGTTTTTTCGTCAGAGAAATTGTGAAAATTTTGGGAGTTTAGACTTTGGCGTCGAATTCCAAAGACATGGGCAATGGTTCACAATGCGGACTATTTTTTACGAATGCCGAGATGTATTGAGAGTAGGTTTCAGCGAAAATAATTGAGGTTAGTCCAATTATATTGGCCACGTAATTCAAAATGTCGACAAACATCAGTTTTTTGTATTCTTAGCTATACCGCGGAACCTGTAGGTGATGGAAAATAATTTTGTACGAGACTTTAACTCAGGAGCACCCAAATATCATGGAAAATTTGAAATGGGTCGTGGAAATTTTTGGCTGTGTACCAGTGTTATTAGTTTGTTGTCTCAAATTGGCAACTTAAATTCGGAGATGTCAATCTCCACACAGGACAGTGACAACACAACAGAAAGTACAAAGAAAAACTCTATGGAAAGGAGAAAGCCGGTAGACACAATAGAAAGTTAATCACTTGTAAAGCCTAAATGACTTTAAGGATTCTACAAGTACAGCACAATATACAATCAATCAAAAACAATTTAGAATTCTTTCTAAACGGCAAAAACATTAGCGTAGCCTTTTAACAAGAAGTTTTTTCTCATGATTTATCTTTTAGAAAAATAGCGAAACATTTGTAAACAAAATCTAAACATCAAACATCTCAATATATTGTGAGAAGTTAAATAACTCCGCACAAATACCCCAAAAATAACAGCATGGAGACCTGCCAGTTGCTACTTACGCAACTAATTCGCGTAGTAACGGCAACGCAGGAAAAGAGAGTTTGGAGATAGCAGTTGAAGAGAGAGTGGAGAGAAGTACGCAGAGAGTTTGGAGAGAGTTTGGAGAGTACTAGGAGAGAGAGGGTACAGGGCACGAACCCAGAGAGAGTGTGGAGAGATTGGGAGAGACGGAGCGGAGAGAGGCGTCAGAACGAGACGGCACTAGTCCGAGCGAGAGTGCAGGCGTGCCGTAGCAAGGAACTTTGGACTTTAGTGTGGTGCCGTGCGCAGAGGGCGAAAGGTCGAACCGTAAAACCGCGGACTTTGGACCCTGGATTGGAGAGAAGAAAAGGAGAGGCCGAGGATTAACGGGACCCGGAGGCCTATATAAGCGGGCCCAGAGCTGGAATCAGGACCAGTCATCGAGCATCAAATCGCGAGTGGACAACGTATAGTAAAGTCAAAGTCAAGGAGAAACAGCCGTGGAAAACCAGCAAGGATGAAGATCGCTACGTCAAGACGTTCGGGACCAAGCAAGTCTCCGAATTGCGACACAGGTAGCTGAGGTCCTTCAAGGCAACGCACGGCTAAGTCTGCAGAACATCAAGGTTGGCTGGAGTACCGACCATCCCGACTATATTGGCTGTAATACCGATTAGTCCGGCTAATTTGGCTGTAATACCGGTCAGTTTAGCTGCATTGGCTGTAAATACCGATTAGGCTAGCTGTGCCGGCTGTAATACCGACTAGTCCGGCTACATTGGCTGTAATACCGATTAGTTTAGCTGCGTGCGACTAAGTTGGCTGTAATACCGACTGGTCCGGCTAGATTGGCCGTAATACCGATCAGTTGAGCAGGACATAGGCAGACTTGGCACGGTCATCCCCACCAGCAGTGTGTTGGGCACGAACAGCGGACTTTAAGAGAGCAACGCGGGACAACGCAGCAACGAGTCGCCCAGGACATCGACGAGGACAAGCATCCAGGGACCGCGCCGAGAGCCAAGCTTCAGGTACGATCGCAACAGCCAGGAGGGAAGGTAGGGTGGAACGTTCGTCTTTCTCTGGGCGTTTGCTACAGGGACTGCTGGCGTAAACCAGCCGTAGTACCGGAGCGTCAAAGGAAACTGATTAGGCGTCTAGCGGGACCGGCCGGGACAGAGCAAGGGACAGGAGGCTGCGGCTGGCAGGACGAAGGTCTTGCAAGCGTGGTGCCTGTTCACCCTAGTCTGAGAACGGTGACGCTTCCCTAAGCCCAACGACCCAACTCCACGCCCTCGTCTACGAGTGGCAGCGAAAGTACCCGGAGCATCCAGGAGCACCTGCAGCGAGGAACCACCGAGCGGAGTCGCAGGAGCATCGTCAGCACGAGTCACAATAATTATTGTAAACCAGAGCCGTAAATAAACGCCTCCTTGAACCGAATTCTGAAGTGTTGTTACTGTTAACCGGGCGGTCACAAATCACAAATCTACTGAACTAACCGCACGATCTTCGTAGCGAGCAAACCAAGAAAATCAGTGCGTTACAATATTTAAACTTTATCCGTTTTTAAGGATAAGATTAACTATCCCATGCGCGGATCCACGGGGGTGATATGGGTGATATATCACCCCCCACTCGGGTGAAAAATGAAAGGAATTTTAATATTCAAAAAGTATGCAACCAAAAAATTGTTCTGATATCACCCCCCACAACAAAATCCTAGATCCGCCACTGAACTATCTTATAGATAAACTGGATTCTTTTGAGAAAGTCATCAAAGATCCAGTGACCTCTTGGACCTCGTAAACAGCAGCAAAGGCTCCTTTCTAGCGCAGGCAATGCTAAACGCTGGATACCAGCTGGTAAACACCAGGGGTCCCACGTTTAAAAGGAACATTGACTCGGAAGAGGGGTCAGTCCTTGATCTAACTTTTGTAAAGGAAATTCATTTGAATTCAGCTATTTGCTGAATGGAAATGTGACACCTTCTTTCTGGGTGGCAGTCATCATCACCCAATCACCTTCACGGTAAATGAAAGTTTCAGCAGACCAAACTTCTCTTCCAAAAAAAAAAGGCTGGGCAAAAACTTAAGCAAAATAGAACTCAGTGGCAACCTAGAATACCTTACAAAAAACATGAAGGACATTATCAAGGCAGCAACCGATAAAATTGAGACGAACAAAGTTCCCAAGTATTGGTGGAATGATGACTTAGGGACAGGGAATCAAACCGAATCTTATTTCGGTTCCGGTTCCGGTACCGGTCCCATAGCGAATCGACTCATTCGGTAAACGATTCAAATTTGGTATTGATGTTTTGGTTCCGGTTCTGGTCAACTTTATTTATTTATTTATATCGCCAACGGATAAATCCTTATCTGGCTACATCTTAACTTAAATCTATTATTGAATATTAATTAAAAAATATTCCCTAAGGGTTTGCCTTAATAGTTCCTTCTTGGCCCCCCAGCAGAATCTAATGTTTGTAGGCAAGGAATTGAACATTCTAAGAGACCTTAGTAATGGCTCATTGCGAGCATAATTTGTCCTAACAGCACGTTCCTGAAATGGTACCAAGGTACGAAGATTCCTGGCAGGAGCATTAAAATTAATGCATCCCAACAGACAAGGACAATCAATATTACCTACCAGTAGGTCATTAAGGAAAAGAAGTCCTGCAATTGCACGGCGATCCTTCAAGGAACAAGTGTGCAGCAGGGAACACTGGCTAGCATAGGGCGGAGCCGGTTCAGTAAAATGCAAGGATTGCAATGCAAACTTTAAAAACTTTTTCTGCAACCTCTCAAGCCTATTGATCTGGACACTTCCTGAGGGATTCCAAATAAAGGAAGCATACTCAACCCTGGAACGGACAAACGCAGAGTAAACAGATAATCTGGAATACGGATCTTTGAATAAGACCGTGTTTCGCTTAACAAAGCCGAACATTGTATATGCCTTTGGTAATATAAAATTCAGATGTTCATTAAACAGAAATTTTTCATCAAATAATACCCCCAGATCAACTATTTCATTTAAAACAGAGAGAGGGTGATTATTAATGAGATAAGTGGATGGAATGGTTACAGGCCTTTTCGAATAATGAACGATGTGGCATTTGTGAAGGTTTAAAGGCAAATTATTCTTGGAACACCAACTACCGATACTATCTAGGTCTGATTGAAGCAATATCGAATCATTTACAGTATTGACAGTCCTATAAATTTTAAGATCATCCGCATAAAGAAGGAAGTTAGAAAATTTGATACACGCGCAAATGTCATTTATAAAAATAATGAAAAGTAAAGGGCCAAGAGAGCTACCCTGAGGAAGTCCTGATGTCGCTTTATAGGGATGGGATAATGCACCACCTATCTCAACATGATAGCGTCGGTTATCCAAATACGATGCTATCCAATTAAGAAATGAGGAGTGAAAGCCTAGTTTCGAAAGTTTAGCCTTAAGGGCAGAGTGACACACCTTGTCAAAAGCTTTGGCAAAATCTGTGTAAATCGTGTCCATCTGTGAGTGATCCTCAAATGCATGTACACAGTGACTCGTAAAAATGGCCAAGTTGGTCGTCGTAGATCGACCAGGCATGAAGCCATGTTGGTTAGGTTCTATATAACCCCTTATTAAGAAAGATAATTTTTTGAAAATTATTCTTTCGAACAGTTTAGCAATGTTGCTGATTTTAGCAATCGGCCTATAATTCGAAATATCAAATTTACTTCCTCCTTTATGGACCGGCATAACTCTAGAAATTTTCCATCTAATTGGGAATCTACCTTGAGACAAAGAAGAAGAAAACAAGATCTGCAGAGGTAGGTACAGACTGCCAATGCAATTCTTAAGGAAGAATGAAGAAATTCCATCAAAGTCTAGCTTTGGGGAATCGTCAAAATAACTGATTGCTTCAGAAATGTCATCATACGTTATGTCCAGACTTCCAATGCTGCAAATTTCTGGAATTGAATTTAAAGTTTCCTGATCATACCAATCATTGGAAGGTTCAATGTTTGAGGAAAAACACGCAGCAAACAAATTGGCGATATCGGCCTCTGTGGAAGCAACAATATCACCATAAGACATAGCTGAAGGTATAGACGAATGAGATTTCTTAGAATTAACAAAGCGCCAAAACGCCTTAGGGTTGTCCTTCAAGCTATGCTCAACTTCACAAATGTATTGGTTATAAAGAAATTTATTGAGAAACTCAAACTCACGTTTATGCTGCCTGTATCTCTCACCATCTGCTGGGTTATGTGTTCTAGAAAATTTCTTGTAATATTTGTTCCTAAGATTTTTGTATTTTTGCAGTCCTTTCGTATACCACGGAAGCCTGTAGGAACCCCGTACCCTGGAACGGACTATGCTGTCAAGAGTAGTTCTAATAGTTGAAAGAAAGGTTTTATAATTAGTTTCAATGCAAGGGTTAGATAGTAAGGCACACTAATTCATGGATAGCAGGCAATCCCTTATGGAACTCAAACTAGGGCATAGCGTCATAATTCCTCCGACATAATTCCTCCCAGTACATTTGGTCCGAGAACTTATGTCGTTTTTTTCTGGAGAAATTATGTCGTTGCTAAACGTCATAAGATCGCGCGAAATTGTGTCGTTTAAAAATTACTTGTGGAGGACATATGACGTTTAAAAGTGACATAAGTCCTCCGATGAAAAAACGACATAATTTCTCCAGCCGAGAAATTATAACGCTGCCAAACGACATAAGATCGCGCGAAATTATGTCGTTAAAAAATGAGTATACCATACATATATAGTTATATATATATTAATATAGGTATATATATATTAATATAGGTATATATATACATATATAGGGATATATTATACATTAACATCTGCTATTATACATTATATCTTAAAGGAACATACACATATATTAAGAATATATATTTACATTTAGATATATATAAACTCTATTTATATGTATATATATATATATTAGGGTGGGTCGATTTGGAGGTCATCAAATCGTAGGGGGGAACGTATTCTATGGGCAATTCTAAGCCATTTTGCCAAAGAAACTATACCTTGGAAATCACGTTTGACCCTCCTCATTTGCAAGAGAAAAAACTGGTTTTTTGATGAAAAATATCTAAGTTGCCTTGAATTTGGAACATTTGTATGGACACGAAAAAAGTTTGGAATCGTTTGGGCGGAACATAATCAATGGACAATTCTAAGACATATTGCCCAAGAAACCATATGCCTAAAACCACGTTTGACCCTCCGCATTTGCAAAAGAAAAATACTGGTATTTCACTTTATGTTTGAGAAAAATATCATAGTAGCCGTTACTAATATACAAAATAACAGCATTGAAAAAATGCTTTAAAGAGAACAAAACATTTTTAACAAAGGGGAGAATTTAAAATTGATAAATATTTAACGGCTACTATGATATTTTTGAAAAGTAAAACGAAATACCAGTATTTTTATCTTGCAAATGCGGAGGGTCAAACGTGGTTTAATGCATATAGTTTCTTTGACAATAAGAAATGCCCAGAGATTGTTTTCCGCCCAAACGATATTTTACTTTTTTTCGCGTCCATTCCAGTGTATAAAATTTAGGGCTACTGTGATATTTTTCATCAAATACTGGGTTTTTTTCTTTTGCAAATGCGGAGGGTCAAACGTGGTTTTTAAGGTATAGTTTCTTTTGCAATATTGCTAGAATTCTTCCTAGATTACGTTCCCCCCCTACGATTTATCACTTTTTTTGGCCCATACAAATCGACCCAGTCTAATATATATATATATTAAACAATGATCCAGCACTTTTCGTTGGACATTCCTTTAAGGGAATTGCCAAAAATAGCATCACATTTTGCCGATTTTACCACTCAAAACGGGAGAAAACTGCGTCAAAAATGCCAACACCATACAAATCACCTGCAAAAGTTTTTTGGAAGAAAATCCTTTAAAAGTATAATTAAAAATGTCCTTAGACGGTCAATTCCGGGTCGTTTAAATGCAGGACATGCACCACGAGGACCCCACCAAAAATTAGTACAATAACTTTAGCCGTTTTCAAGCTATCGGGCTAAAACTTTCCCAAAAGTCTTATTTTTATACTATATCCTATTGCATTTTGCAAACAATTAATTGACAGCCGAATATTTTCAATTTTTTAGTTTTTCTTGTTTTTTAAGGTGTTTTAGAGTGAAAAATGAAAATGTTTTGATGCAATCGGAAAGATAATAGTTATATAAACAACATTCCAAAAGAAAAAAATTAAAAAATCTAGTATTTGCTTGTACATTTCCCATCTAAAAACGAATTTCTATGCCATTTTCACTTTTGCAAACAATTACTGGACAAACTGTATGTACTGTACGTACTGTATACATATGTACATATGTATTTCTTTTGCGCGCGAAATCCGATTGCGACGAAGTGTTTTTTTGCCGATGATTTAGTGGTGATTGGATTTTTTTATGAATCCCAATCAACAAACCCATTTTAAAATAAGCAATATTTTGGGTTTTGAGGATAATTCATGTATGAATTTGAGGAAAATTCATTAATGAATTTAAGGATAATTCATGTATTGTCTACATATGTACGTACATACATATGTATGAATGCATGTATAAACATAAATAAATTATTACATAAATGTTGTTGAATCAGAAATAAATAAATACAGAGATATGTATATACATATGTATGTATATATATTTATATATGTATGTATGTATATGTAAATATATAAATATATAATATATATATATTTACAGTGGCTCGCAGCTTATTTCGTGCAGAGACATATTTTAATTTAAAAGTGGTCTAGCCAATAAACTATTAAAGTTATCAAGAAAATTTAAACGCAGTCTTATTCAGTAGTATTCTAAGATATTATATCGTATTCTACGCTTATTAAATTTTTAAAATAACATTTAAAATTAAACATAAACTGAAATTACCGAATTTTTTAACGTCGCAGCTTATTTCGTGCAAGCAACAAAATCCTTAAAATTGATGTTAAAACTTTTTTGAAAAATGTTTTTGGGCATTTGTTCTGTTGTGTAATATCTTCAAAACATATTACCACCAGAAAAAGCGAATGTTTTTGGGTAATTTAGTATATTACGTCATTAACGTGCTTTAAATTGTATTTTATTAAAAAAAAATCCTTAAAAATTAACTTGATTCTTGACAGTCCAAAATTGTATTCTTTAATTAACGTTTTATAATTGGATAACCAAATTTATCATAAAAGATGAATTTTTGATATCCCAGAAAGGCAAAAACCGAATATTTACTGTGGGCCGGTGTCCTGGTAAAACTTAAAACTAATTTTTGGCCTAGTTTTAAAATTTTTTTGAGGGAATTTTTCATTTAATGTTGAAGATAAATGTTTAAATCATTCATTCTTAACAAAAAAAAAATCTTCCACGCTCAGTTACCTCAGAACATGCCCAACCTATATCATTACTGCCACTTTGCTTAGCCTTAGTTTCATGGTGGGTGTTGTAAGAATCGGAACTTCGTTGGAAGTACACAAATTGCGTTTAATAGTAACGATAATAAGTCAGTAAGCACTCTAATGAAAAGAAAAAAATGATTCCAAATGAAAATGGGACGAATGACGTGCTTTATAGCCTATTTTAATACACTTAGGTTGTTCTTAAATGTGATATGTACCATATTTCAACTTGATTGGTCTATAAGTGTGTGATCTCGCTTTAGGACGCGAATGGTTTCCACATAACATTGTTAGCCCATTCCATTCTAATCAAGACCAGCTAATTTTGGATACCGTATCTGTATATTTTTTTAACTTTTCGGATAATTTTCTTCTGCCCTACTTAACTTAGAGTTATAAAGAATGCATTTTGGGACCATTCACACCACTCAATTTACTTATGCGAAGCGTTGGACTACATATTTTGAAAATCTAGGTCGTAAATCAACAGATTCTGTGATTTGTTAAATAATTTTACAAGTTTTTTTTACGTTTAAGCCGTTTAATTTTCAAAAGTTGCGTAGTTTTTTTTAATTTTTTTATAACTTTTTTTTTAATTGTATTTAAATCCTTTGAAATTTTAAAATACTTTATTAATAACGTACAAAACAATGTAGAAGTAGAAAAACTTTCTAAAAATAAACAAGTTACGAATAAAACGAACATAATGTTGTTGCACGAAATAAGCTGCGACATTAAAAAAGTCTGTATTTTCAGTTTATGTTTAAGATAGAATAAGATATAATATCTTAGAATACTACTGAATAAGACTGCGTTTAAATTTTCTTGATAACTTTAATAGTTTATCGGCTAGACCACTTTTAAATTAAAATATGTCTCTGCACGAAATAAGCTGCGAGCCACTGTATATATATATGTGTACATATATATATAAATATATGTACATATAAACGACAAATATATATATGTATATGCAAAAGATATATATACGAATATACATATACACGCAGAAGATGTATACATATATATACAATGTACATATGTAAATAAATTTATACATATGTACATATGCCGGCGAGATTAAGTCGTTTTTTCCTCTGCGGACTTATGTCACTTTTAAACGTCATAAGTCCTCCACAAGAAGTTTTTAAACGTCATAATTTCGCGCGAACTTATGTCGTTTGGCAGCGACATAATTTCTCGGCTGGAGAAATTATGTCGTTTTTTCCTCGGAGGACTTATGTCACTTTTAAACGTCATAAGATCACGCGAAATTATGTCTTTTAAAAACGGAGGAATTATGTCGGAGGAATTAAGTCGTTACCCCGTTTTATAATTAGTTTCAATGCAATGCTTAGATAGTAAGGCACACTAATTCATGGATAGCAGGCAATCCCTTAGGGAACTCAAACTAGAGGGATCAAAAATGTATCTAGGATTAGAATCAATAAATGGCAGAAAGCTATAAAATTCAATGTTAAAGCACAAGGGTTTGTGATGGACAACACAATTTGAAATGGTAAATTCAGCAAGAGTTACGTTAGAATGAACAATGGAATTAATGAAGATTAAATCAAGAAGCTTATGTAAATCGTTGAAAATATTATTAATTTGGGTGAGGCCCATACTAAAACAATCATCAATGACAATTATTTCATGTGAATGATGCACGTTTCCGGGCACCATAGCAGCTGCTTGTGGGTCACACGTCCAGAAAACAGAACTGAGGTTGAAGTCTCCTGCCACACATATGCCATCAGAGTCCTCCAAGCTGGCAAGGATATTCGATATGTTGTCAAGGTGAGCCTGGTATAGTCCAGAAGGAAGGAGGAATATAGGAAGCAACAATCGTTATCTTCCCGGATGAGCCAGACACCGTCACCGCCAACTGGTCCAGAAGCGAGTCATCATTAACGAGTCGAATTGCCATACAACAGAATTTACGGCTAACAGCCACTATAACGCCACCACCTCTCTCGCACATTCTGCCGAAGTCTCTATCTTTACGAAATACTTGAAATATATTAGGATCGAAGAATTCATTCGAACTGAAGTTAGAATTTAACCAAGTTTCAACCACTATGATTATGTCATAATCACTGTTAGAAGTATTCATAAAGACAGATTGCGTTTTAGTTCTCATGCCGGATATATTTTGAAAGTATATTTTCAGGCCATTATTCGCTGAATGATAGCTGTTTGAATTCATAGCAGACAAGGCACTAGCAGGTTGCCCATCGACGCATGTTATTGAAGAGAAACTCTCAACATCCAGATTAGATGTCGGCCTTGCATGATC
Organism: Drosophila prostipennis; assembly: GCA_037075205.1. NCBI lineage: Eukaryota > Metazoa > Arthropoda > Insecta > Diptera > Drosophilidae > Drosophila > Drosophila prostipennis. The sequence continues at coordinate 24,786 of JBAMCJ010005203.1, read as the reverse complement.
ATAAGCACTAAGAAGTACTTTGCGCAACGTATCCGTACGTATTTTTATAGGCAGGTTAAGATCAATGTTCCTAGGAATGGAAGTGCAGGTATATGTGAATGATTTTCCTCCGGACGCTTGCCTATTCTGTGAGGGCCATCCAAAGAGCGCAGAAGAAATCACATCAAAATTGAGAGGCGGTGAAGAGCACAGTGAAGAGAGTATCAGACTATTCTGATAAGAGAGCGCCATCCCACGAGACGCGCTGAGCTCATTAGAATCAGAATATGAAGATAGCAGCATCCAATGTTGATTTAACTCCAGCGGCGAATAAGTAGAGAACATATTTTCGAAGATTCCATTCCATCCTAATGTAAGCGTCTGCGATGAAACAGCAGAAAGCGGAGAGGTAGCAGTGTAGAGTGTAGGCAGAGTGCGGCGAGCAATATTGCAAAAGGCAAACGGCGAATGCAGGAGCGAAGAATGTTGAATAGAGAGCGCCAATCCAGAGAGAGCGCAATTAGGGAGAGTAACTATTGTACGATGCGAGCAAAAGCAACGCAATAGAAACTGAAGAAGCTGAAGCAGCTAACGATGAACTGTTTCTCTTAAGTCGAAACTGAGCTTGATGACATCTGGTCCAGAGAATAAACGGGCAGCCGGGGAAAAAGCCGACCGCTGATGTTGTTGTTGTGAATAGGGTAGTAAAGCAAAACGAAGAGCAATAGGATCCCAGATCAGGCCGAAAGTGACGTCAATGTCAGTGACGTCGACTATTGGGGGTTTTTTGATTCACCTTTAGAAGGAGTCGAAGTACGCAACGGCACTCCTTCTAAGAAATTCATAACCGTAGAGTCCAAGGGGGGTTTGGATCTCTCTCTATAAATGAACTGGCTCACTTTTACTGATTGTGGCCAAAATTCATCACTGAAAACCGTTTGGTAATGCTGCTCCGGTACTCCAAGTTTGAAATTGATTAATGCTAATGTGTTGATATCCACGTCTTTTTTAGTTAAAGAATTGCAGATAATTAATTTTTCATTAACGCTCAGCTTTTTCGCAACATATTTACACAGCGCCTCTGGCTGTGTGTTTACTGGAAATTTGCCGATGTGCATAAAACGTTTGCTTGATAAAGCTTCGAATAGAACACAAGGAGGAGCCAAACCAATAAAGTGCCTTTCGATCTTGTTGTTGTTCTTGGTATTCTTGTTGCGCTTCTTCTCCGCCACTTTCGTTGGTACAACGGGATCGTGGTTTGAGGAAGGGTTAACTTGATCGGATGTTGATGCAACTGGTGCAGGAATAAGAGGCTTATCCACTCTCCTCTGATTGGTTTTCACGCTTGTCATAGAAGGTTCCGGGAAGGCTTTCAGAAATTTTGCATTTAAAGTTGAATAAAGGTTTTTAAGATCACTAAGTTGTTTCATAATTTCATCCGTCTTGGAATGCGAATCATTGCTCACAACGCAACTGTCGCACTGCCAAATAAGATTAGGCATGGTAGTTAAAAGTTTGATTGCATCCTCTGGCAAATCAACACAAGCAGTGTGGTACTTGCGGCGACAAAGAGAGGAACAACGAACTGCATCAAAACCGCGAAGCTGTGCAGCTGTGACTTCAGCTTTGCACTCCGCGCACGAATTAGAAGACATAGCGAAAAAATACGTCTGGTCGACACGAGCGCTGATCAGAGAATATGTGTTATTTTTTTGCACGAGTAGCTTACAACTAATCCAAATGTGGTAAAAGTCTCCGAAAACCAAGTTTTGGCTTTGAAGTTTCGTTCTGGCAACCTCAGCTGGTTCTAATAGCCAGATATAAATCGGCATAGGTTGAGCAAAAATGGTATACTGCATCTTCCACCAAATACGCCTGCATTTTGTAGGACGAGCTCCAACGCGTAGGAAAATCAATGGCCGGTTTTCTTAGATTTTTCTCCTTCATAATAGTTGGTGTTCGCAATTTTTTGACCAAGTTCCAAGTTTAAGTACTGCATTGACCGCCAACTGAAGAGTATGAGCTGCACAACGAACACCTAAAATTGGGTAAATAATTAAATGTCAAGTATGTAGGCCATTTATAATTATTTTTTAGTTTCATACTTATGCACTTATTTTCAATAACAACGTCATTCATAACAGACAAGTCGTTGTCGACATCGGTTTGATTTTCGTATAAAGAGTCGTCGTACAACTCCTCCGGAATGTTTTCGTTACTTAAAAGTTCCACAAACTTGACCATATTCCGTCAGTGGTGCAAGAATAAATTTGCTGGGAACTGATCTCGAATCGATTTAAAACAAGAAGGATTAAATTTGCAGCAGTATGGCAGGCAAACAATTCTTCAGTTGCCAATGTGCGCAGGACAAGATGTCCATCAGAAATAAATTGTATATTTACCAATGAATTTCAAAATAATTTGTTAAAGCATTATATTTGTATAAGAAGGAATACACACCAATAATTTATAAAGTTTTCGAATCCTAATCCTTCAATTAAAGGATTCAGAATTCGCCTAGGCACACTATTTTTCTAAATAATTGTTTGGTTGTTACTCCTTTGCTCCTTAGTTTCAATTATAAATGCGTTATGGGATCGCTTTATGTGCTTTGACAAATTAGTTCCATGATTGCCCTATAAAATGCATACGTATTACATAAGTAATTAAGCAGTTTTTTTTATACTTACTTTAATTTGTTGCCCACAATTCACATCATCTATTTTGATTAGAAATCCGCCAAAAATTCCGGATTTACAACCTGCTCAGACATTTTCTTTCATAAGAAGCACATGTGCTTAAAAGAGACAGGGAAAAAGCGCCACGAGGGAAGTGGGAAACTCAGTATTTTTATTATGGATTTTTTACGAATCTAGTAAAGTACCGTACCGGTACCAGCAATACGGTATTCAGTGCTAATTTTAATTTTGGTTTCGGTACCGGTTCCGGTTCCGGTTATCGGTTCCTGTTCTGGTTTTATTCCCTGCTTAGGGAACTTGTTTAATGAGTTTTGCGATCAAAATTATGTTGAGGCGGTGAACTGCAAGAGCATTTGGAAAAAGGCCGTAGCCAAAAAAAACAAGTTTCCTTGGGAAAATAGATGAGATCAATACAAAACCCAACACAAGAGCAGCGTGGCGTCTCCTAAAAAGTCTTAAGAACTGTCAAGAAGAGAGCCCTGGCAAATTTAATCCTGAAAAGTCCTGAAAGCAATCTGCAAAACTTCAGACCCATCTCACTTATCTCTGTGCTGGCCAAAACGGTAAACGCTATGGTCAAAAACAAATAAGAAAAATTTACTAAAGACCACGAAATACTACAATACAGATCGTACGCATACCAGAAGGGCAAGTCAGCAATGTGAATAAACGACGCACAGTGGCGCCTTGGGCCAAAAAACGTGCAATAAATCACTTTTTCGACTTTGTCCTAGAAAGTTGCGACCCATACCAATCGACAGGTAATTGATCCACTATTACAAATATGTAACCCTTTTTGTAAAAGATATGCATTTTCAAAGTTTAACAATTTTTCACTTAAAAAAAACACACAGTTTTTAGGTAATTTTTCGCACTTCCGGATGGTATATCTTAAAAACTAGGTATCGAATCGCTTTGCTTCTTTTTTCCACTGATTGGTGTGTTAGTTAAGAGTAAAAAAAGTAAAACATATTGCAGTTTGCCAGCCGCATCTCTTAGTTATGCGTTATTTTCGAAACGTCAGCTTTTTCCATATTTTCCAACTTTGATGGAAAATAAAAAAAAAATTATTTCATATTCTATTTTTTATACTTCCGTAAAACGTTATTTGGACTTTCTTCTTGATATTAGGAAAGTTGTAGCTGCGTCCGCGTGCGTCCGCGGTTTTAAGAGCCAAAAAAGGTAAAAAAGTCATGGTCCCAAAAATTGCATATGGCGCAACCTTGTGAAAGATTTGTCCAAAACATGGTTTTAAAGTCCTGAAAATTTGATATGATGTTCAACAGCTCGATATAAGAAACTTTAGTCTACTACTTTTGGAAAAACCCGCTAGTTTAGCGGGAAAACAGCTATAAATAGCTAAAATACGAAAGGCCACTTCTAAACTACTGAAGCTACAGACTGCTGTATCTCGTTTGAAAGGTATTTTAAAATGCTTTAAGCGCCTCCTATATGTAATTTGTGTAAATGTAATATTTAAAAAGATATGCACAAAACAAATTCGTTTAAACTTTTTTTACGCTTTTTTTATTTTTCTCAAAAACGGCTCTAAGGATTTCTTTTAAAACCTTAAACTGTATAGCCCTTGAGATTCCTTAAATTTTGGTGTACATCATGTTACTGTAAAAAATCACGTTTAAAAGTTATTATACGCTGCCTAAGCATTGAATTTAGTATGTGCGAATCCAAACTGTATTCTAGGGTCATGGAATCACAACCTTGTCACAGAGTTAGAATCTAGTAATTATAGTCCAGAAATGTTAAGTCTATTGGATTTACCAAGTTTACCAAATTGTGACCATTATTTCAAAGAACATGAAATATATAAATTTCTTTTTTTTTTAATTTTAATATTTTTTGTTTTTTAGTTTTAAAAAATTAAAATATAAAAAAAAACTAAACAAAACAACATTTAAAAAAATTTTTTTTTATTTTTAAAACTTCAATTTTTTTTTTTTATAATTTTAAAAAATTACAACATAAAAAAAGAAACTAAAAACAACAAAAACTTTTTAAAATAAGTGTTTTTTTGTCGGAAAAAAATGGATTTGTTTTTAAATTCTGACTTAGCCGATTTGTAAGTACGCCTCTGCCACGCCCACTTCCTGTCTCAAGCAATAATTTGAAAGGTGGATCAATTATCTATCATTTGCCGTTTACATCATTCAATTATCTTCACTGGTTCAAAAGTTATGATTTATTACCAAAAAAAAGTCAAAAGGCGCCACTGTGCGACGTCATAAACGTTATAGCCGCAAAAAAATGTTACTCAATTGTCTCAATCTAAACTCGCTAAAGATCATCATGGAAAGTGAATCCTTTCCAAAAATGTACACAGACTGGATCCTGAGTTGTATGGCCAGCAGGGAATTAAATCTTGGGAAGGCAGTTCAGGTGGTGAACGGTGGGATCCCTTAAGGATCCTGCCTATCACCCGTTATTTTCAATGTATACACTAAAAGGCTTCATCAGATTAGCGATAGGAAAACGCAGGTAATGCAGTTTGCTGATGATTTTGTCATCATATCTTTTGGGCATGATTTCAACAGCACAGCAAACAACTTGCAAAGAAAACTAAACGACTTTAATTTGCTTTGCCAGGACCTCGGTTTTGCCTTTTGTCTGGCCAAATCGACGGTTGTTAACTTAAGTAAAGGTAACACAAAAGAAGCAAACATAATCATTGACAATGTCGCGATGCCAAATCAAAAAAAAAGTTACCTTTCTAGGTCCTAGGTCCTAAGCGCTAATATGTCCTGTGCAGATCAGGTCAAAAAAAATAAAAACAGAAACCAAAGTTAGTGGAAAGACTCTACAATTTGCAACAACTATTAAATCCGGCATGAAGCCCAAAGTAAGCACCAACATTTTCAAGTCCTTTGTGAGATCCAAACAAGCATATGCCATTACCAGCCTGGCTGACATAGGCAGTGGGGCAAGCAAGAATTTTGAAATTGCGCTGGCCAAGGTCATGGGAAGGTGTGTAGGTGTATCACCGGCAGCGTGGCCGAATATGGTATTTTAAATACTTTTTGGTATTTTATCAGCTCTGATTTTGCTCAAAAGTATTTTCATGGTATATAGGTATTTAGTAGAATTGTTCTTAGAGTTTACGGTATTATATGGTATTTTCGGTTTGGTCGGTTTAACAAATGTGACGCTCTCTTTTTATTGGATAGCAAATCGAATCAAGTCTTAATTTTGTGATAATCTGTTAAAACATACAAATAGTGAACATGAGTAATAAACAATAAATGGCTGGGCAGGAGTTTTTCAAAGTAAATGCGAGGAACCCATCTTTCTTTAAGCAACTAAAAAATTCACCAGCAGAAACCAGGTACACAAGCACAATAAGGGACTTTAGGTCTTTCTTCGACAATACCACAACAAAAGACCTTTTCTTTGTATCAAACAAGATTAGCATCCAAGACAAACTTCTGGCATAAAGCAAGGTGGACTAGTCGACCCATCTTTCTTTAAGCAACTAAAAAATTCACCAGCAGAAACCAGGTACACAAGCACAATAAGGGACTTTAGGTCTTTCTTCGACAATACCACAACAAGAGACCTTTTCTTTGTATCAAACAAGATTAGCATCCAAGACAAACTTCTGGCAAAAAGCAAGGTGGACTAGTCGACCGAAGAAGCTAATGCAATTTATACTGAAGAGGTAAACATATATTTGAATAAAGGATGTAGCATCTTATCCACCGATGCTTCCATAAACGAAAAATATATTGGGATAGGAATCATGGAATTACCCAGTAATAATTCACATAAATTTAAAATAAACGCTACCCTCTCATCTGTGGGAGCCGAGTTAGCTGGGATCAATGGACATGCATGTATATGATTATAAGGCAAAATGTACAAACAGAGGAACAAATCTCAAAAACGTCTTCCCTGAGATACCAAATAAACCTTGTCACCATGAATTAAAATGGAAAGCGAAAGGATTAAAAGTACTAAACAGACAAATGACAAAAAATACGTATGACGAAACCTTTCTACATAGGATAAAAGCAATAGACTCTAATTTGTATAAGATCTTTAATATTCCTGAAGATGAAGATGCGGAGCATCTAATTTTTGACGGCCCAAAATTGACCACACTTCAAAAAAAATTTAAAACATTTAAGTATTATAGCAACTTGAATCAGTTTTTTTCAAGTAAAAGAACCACTACACATGAGGAAGTTGATAGTTTTTATAAACAATGCCAATATAAATTTCTAGTTTTACTTTTAATAATCACTGTAATTTATCATTTTCCTGTTGTTTAGGCATTTTAATTCGGCAGTTTGCCAACAAACCAACCTGTCGAGCTCAATTAACAGGAAGTCTTGCTGAAAACCACCTTCTAGAGTTTTCTACAAAAAAAAGAGAAAAAAAAAATAAAAACAACGAGTAAAAGACAAAAAATAAAACAAAACAAAAGAAAAAACTTATCCAAAAAAATTAAATATATAAGAAAAACAAAGAAAAAAAACTAAAAGAAAACAAAAACAAGAGTTAGATTAGCTGATAGAATAATCAAAGCATGCCATTTATTTCGCTTTACAGCTCAATTCTGTGCCCTAACAGCACTCTTTAATTGTTTCTCGTTCAGATAAATTAAAGGAGTCTAGAAAGCCGATTTGCTGTTACGAACAGTTTATCTGGTCTTTAATTTTTTCGGAGAAATAGCTATCAGGGACTTTGACAGATACTTGAGAAACCGGCCCTAAAAGGTATTTATTTTAATAATTACAAAATAATTTATTTGATTTTTAAGCTTATCAAGAGAGAACGTGCCACGACTATCAGAGACCCGTTACTCAGCTAAAGTGAGTGTGAGGGAGATGGAGATATAAAACTTTGATCGGGCATAACTTTTTAACGAATGGTCCGATTTGAAAAATTTCTTCTACATTTCGGTAGGTATAACTAAACACAACATTAATACCTACTTCTCAGAAATCTTTAAAAATGTAGGCGCCAGACACATTTTAGTATCGTTTGTGGGCGATTATGGGCGATTGTGAGCGTTAGAGGGGGCGTAGCGCTCGGCTGAAATAAACTTGCGCTGCGTAGGAAGCCCAAGAATATGTGTTGGTAATCCCAACTTTCTAGCTTTTTTAGTTTCCGAGATCTCAGCGTTCATACAGACAGACATGGCTAGATCGACTTGGCTAGTGATCCTGATCAAGAATATAAATACTTTACAGGGTCGGAAAAGCTTACTTCTACCTGATACATACTTTTGCACGAATACAATATACCCTTTTACTCTACGAGTAACGGGTATAATTAAAGTATTGTAACAAAAGAAAAACAAAAGAGTATCTACAAGGGTAGAATGTCAATCTAGACAGCTACCTGGGACTGTCGTTTCCGAGAACAAGACGTTTTCACATCGTCAGAGTAGCCGTATCTACGTGAGCGTACCTGAAACACGCTCTCAAACCACCAGTATCCGGTTAATGCGGCAGTGTTGTCGCGACCAAAAGAACAATCATCGTTCGGATGATTCAAAACCAACAAAAAAAAAATTCTGAAACATACCGGCCCTCCTGAACGACGCGTTCAGTTAAGGGGAAGTATTACGATCTTGGTGATAGGGTGTTAGTAGATCCCATGTGCCGTTCTGAGTCAGGACTCCTGACGGTGACCACTCTGATCTTTTAGTCCTGTCCTGGGTGGAATGCGAGTATCCATTTCGATGGCTGTAGGTTGGTCTTCTTAAGTATAACAAGAGTGCCAATTTCCGAATTAGTCGTTCCTTCTTGCCGCGTGACCGTAGAGAAGTCAAGTATTCGGTGTGCCATCGCTTCCAAAATTCCTGTACCATGACTTGAAGTGGATTCCACCGCTCTAATCGATTTATCTGCATGTCCAGTAAAAAAGGATCAGGTACCACTGTCCAGCCAATAAGCTGATTTACAGGATCTCCCAAAATTCAGAATTGCTGACGAATGTGGTGGAAGGTGCCATCTACTCCCGTGTGTAAATTAGCCTTGTGAACGTAGCGAATGATGAGTAGTGCCATCGGAGATTCCTTTGATACGACCTTTGATTCCTTAGACACGACGTCTACCGATGGGTGACAATCCAGACTCTTCTAAAAACGGTGTGAGCCTCAATAACTTTGATTTTCTGGGCAGGCATTGATCATGCCTGACAGTGTCGTACTCCAATGGAAGTGAAAAGATTTGAATGTGTTTTAACAATTTCTCCTGAGCGTCTTTGGTCCTTAGTTGAATTTGCTATATGAATCAGCTTGTTGCAATGACCTCTGGAAAGCCAAGTTTTTGGTAAGACGTGCAATCACCTTGGAACGCATTTTACTTATGAAGTGGAATACGTAGCTGAATGCAATTCGAAGGTTTATGACTAAAACCATCGACAATATCCTGAAGAGTATTTGCTTCCCGTGAGAAATTGAGTTGCTCGTTAGGTTTTTCTTCACAAAGTGCATCTGCAGCTTTCGATCCTGCCCTTTTTTGCTAGTGGGCCACAGAAACGGCGATTCCGCTAACCAGCTAAATCCTGTCCACCATAGAGTATGATCCCGCAGACCGCGGGATGCTCAATCCGCTGGGTTGTCCTCCGAACGTACATGTTTCCACTAGCTTCTAGGATACTCTGTCAATATTTCAGACGTCCGGTTGCATACGAAGGGGTTCCATCGTCGAGATGGGGAATTGATAAAGACGACTTGATGAGTGTTAGTAGTTTGGCTAGTAGATGAGTTCCAGTAATAGGAGCTACCCGAGTCTTGGCTGCGATTAGCGTGACAAACGTTTCCATCCCTGTTGTAACTCGACTGTATACATCTGTTCCGACTGCTTGTGAAGAGGCTTCCGCAAATCCATGCACCTCAATAGCTTGCGAGGGTCTGGCCACGTATCGAGGATTGGACATTGTGCCAATATTGACAGCTTGCCTGCTAATATGCTCCAACGCCTGACAATGTTTTCATTCAAAGGTTCATCCCAGCTTAGAGAACAGAGCCAACATTTTTGAATAACTGTTGCTGGGGATACCCAATGGATCATATATCTGGGAGAGCTTTGAGAGTAAGGTCCACTTGCTGGGCAATTGAGTGACAATAATTGATTTTGGAGATGTAGAAAATGTGTTCGTATTAGCAGACCAAATACCTACATATTTTTCGTTTGACAACCAGAAAAGGTGATGGTGCTAGCCCGTAAGTTATAGTTAGCAGTCGATAGTGCTGAAGCAGGTCCTTCTCATCCTCTTGCCAAACAATCCGGTGATAATCAGAATGTTCGGGAGCTATCTTTCAGCCCCGGAACACATTTCGATGTCCGTACAAGCCACATACCGATTGTCGGAATCTTAAACAAACTCCGAAGAGATTTCGTTGAATCGGCGGGCCGATGTGTAAGCGATCGTTAAGAGAATGGCCAGTTATATCCTTACCGGACCCATCAAATACCACACGACATTTGGTTGTGGAACTTTCCGCTATGAGGACGGCTATGAGGAGCTAGATAAAAGTAATTTTTTTCTGGCACGATGAGCTGGGGTTTATCCTGCACGTCCATGTGCCACCTTTGTAAATAATCCTTCATAAATTCACAATATTGATTTTTTAATGCTGGTTTCCGCCAAAATTTGATTTTCAGCATTGCAAATCGATTTAAAGCCTGATGCAGAGATGGTTCCTGAGTTGGTACTCCTTAATGTGTACGCCGTCCTGGTCTCGTTTGTAGGTGTCGTCAAAGAGCTGCTTCACGGGATCACATGTTTTAATAGTTGCCTGAATACCTCCGTGGCCAATGTAATGATTGATCCCGAATCCAAAAGATTTCGGCACAGCATCCGTTTACCACATCTGTCCACCACATGAGCTAGTATGGTGTGCATCATGGTCTATGTTCGAGCAAAAAATGCAGTCTCTACGGAAAAGTTTGATATTCCAGCTGGTAGAGCTTTGGTTCTTGTGCCTTGTGCCGCTGTTCGATGTGTTCCCCTTGTTAATCTTAATGTACCAATGTATGATGTGATCCTATGCAGAGCCGACATCTGAATTTCAAAGTGCCCTGCCATGCGACATGGTTGCGACTCAAACAATTAAACCTCATTTTGTGAAGCTATATGAATGATCGACAATCTGGTATTTTTCTTTTTTATTTTCCCGGTAATTGTAAAACCTAAAAAAATCCTTAATGTGTTGGCCGTGTTCTACTTAGTATATTTGCCAACCACTTTTAAAGCTAATCTTCTTGAATTCAAAGATATTGGACTTCGAGTTTTATTTTCTGATCAAAAAGTAAAACTCAAGGAATAAGTTTTATTTTTCAGTCAGAAAATAAAAATCAAAAAGTAACCGTTATTTGTCAAGCGGAAAATAAAACTCATAAAATAATCATTATTTCTAGATCTGAAATAAAACTCAAAAAATAATCATTACTCTTAAGTTTTATAAAAAACTCAAAAAATAACGATTATCCTGCGAGTTTTGAATAAAAAATTGGAAAAATAAAAATTAAACCGGATATTGTAACTATGGTACTTAAAAAGTGTACTGGTATAGTTTTTATACCCGTTACTCGTAGAGTAAAAGGGTATATTGTATTCGTGCAAACGTATGTAAAAGCTAGAAGGAAGCATTTCCGACCCTATAAAGTATATATATTCTTGATCAGGGTCACTAGCCGAGTCGATATAGCCATGTCCGTCTGTCTGTCTGTCTTTCCGTCCGTATGAACGCTAAGATCTCAGAAACTATAAAAGCTAGAAGATTGGCATTTTGCATGCAGTGTAACGAACTGATTATTTAGTTCTGCGCGCTGAATAAAACGTTGCTACGAAAAGAACATTGCTCCGCATATTGTTTCAGTTTCTTTTCTGTTGTACCCCAACTTTTAATCATCCTCATCGGCATCCGCCGCCTCATCCAACATCATCATCGGCATCCACCATCATCGTCGCACAGTGGGGCGAAAAAGCCAAAAGTCTGCCTTAAATCAGCGGAGCCCTATAGCGAATATCTTTTGATGGGGTATTGTTAAAGGCAATTAAATATGTAAAAAACATCAAAAGGTGCATTTTTTTAGTGCAAATTTTTTGTTGTAGAAAATTTTTAAGAAAAAAAAATTGTTTTTTTAAGAAAAAAAATATAAATAAATTACTTATAGGGTTCTAAGTTTCCCAATTTTTTTTTTAAATTTAATTTGTTTTTTGAAACAAAAAATTACTCAAATCGGTCAACTACATCTTATAGCTTACATATAAACGCTTAGTACAAAAGGGAATATATCGGTTCTATTTCATATTTTGTATGTAAATTTGGATTAAGTTATTATTTATCAATTTACGTCAATGTTTAGATTTTTTTTAAAATTGGTTTGTAATTTCCTAATTTTTATTCTTGTAATTTCTGTCAAAAATTGCATAATTTAAAAAAATGGGTATAAATTACGTTTTTGATTATATCTCGATAACATATTCCGTTTATATTTATATTTTCAACAAAATAAAACAACTTTAAATTATAATTTCAATTTTTTATTCCTTTTCATTTTCATCGCTACTGTCAGAACAGTCAAAAATAGTCGAATATTCATGCTGTAAGTACGCGCGGAGAAACCAGGGCTGGCGACAATTCAAATTACGAACATTTCTTGCTAACTTTAACCGCGGTTTTCTCAGAAGAGGCACAAAAGGGCAGGCTAATTTTTTCAGTATTTGTACTTAAATATCTAAACTTTTTTTTAAAAAAAGAATTAAACGGGGATCTAGGGTGTAACACTACTTTACTTCCAAGAATATCAAAAAAAACCCAATTTTTTTGGACCACTTTTAAAAAATTAAAAAAAAATAGTTATTATGTATCTAAAATTTTTATTTTTTTTTAATATTTTAAGAATTGGTTGCTCTTAAAATTTCAATCGTTACATATACAACTTAGGCGCTGGGGCGCTTTCAGAAAAATTTCAAAGATGTGTAAAAATACTTTTTTTTTTTATTAGCTAAAATTATATTTCGAAACATCAACTTTAAAAATCTGTAGTGGGAGAACCATTCATCACAGATCACTAATTCTTTTTCATTTGTATAGAGAATACAATTGTTTTTAAAGTTGCATTGCAACATTTTGGAAAATCTTAAAAAAAAAAAACATTTTGGCAGGCTTTTTGTTCTAGGCGCCCCAGTGTGCGTCGGCATCCGCATCTACTCTGCATCCGCACCTCATCAGCATCCGCATCAGCATCCCCTCTTCACCCATCTCCGCAGGCAGCAGCTTCTCCGAGCTGAGCCGGCAATTCATCAACTCCAATCATCCATACAAAGCCACAACAAGCAAGCTCCGCTACTTAGCTGCCAGCTTTTCATGGTCCATCTCGCAAACATCGAATCACCGCCCTATTCCAAAAAAGGTAAATGATCGTGGCTAACCTACAAGCCACGTTTTAAAAGAAAAGTTACATTTTCCCCCAAGTAAAATCAGGGTAACATCACCCTGTTATACGCAAATAAATACAGTTCACAAGAATAATAAAGTACACAAACTCAAATAAGTTAAAAAGCAAGTCCCTTTGAACTGCATATTTTTAATTTAAAGATCTGTCACACATTCACACATACACCTGTAGTTACAGAATTGCAACCACGTGCATTATAGCACTCTCACAGTAAAACATTGTTACACTGAACCCAATAAATTTTTTGTGAAGTTTAATAAAAAAGGGCATTCCCACCGCCATACATATGCATATATCAGAAGAAACTCAGTTGGTTTATTATTAACTCGTCGGTCTCGATAACATACCTAGTCACACACCGTCGCAGTTGCAAAGGTGCAACAGCGTGCACTTTCAGTTACTTTGACGCAGGTTCACATAACAACTTTATCAAATATCGCTCTTTAAAGTCACTCACCGTCGCAGTTGCAAAAAGTGCAACAGCGTGCACTTGCCGTTACGTTGACGCAGGTTAAAGTCACACACCGTCGCAGTTGCAAAAAGTGCAACAGCGTGCACTTGCAGTTATGTTGACGCAGGTTCACATAACAACTTTGTCAAATATCGCTCTTTAAAGTCACACATCGTCGCAATTGCAAAAATTGCAACAGCGCACACTTGCAGTTACGTTGGCGCAGGTCCACATCACAACATTAATAAACATCTTGAACAGAAAAAACACCACCTTAAGTTAATCACACTTGGCCGTCAGCCGGCGGGTACACAGGGGGACCAACGGGGGACTCGTCCCCTGCCGTAACTGTGTGCACCGATGGTAGTGCGACTATACTCTCCATGTGAGGGCGGCTGAAAGCAGGTCCATAGTCTAGCTATGACTATGGATGCTGACGAATCGTAGTCGGGCGGACCTGGGTAGGTCTTTAAAGTGCCTACCCTCAAGTCAGGCGTGTCAAGCGACCCGTGCCCACTGACTTTCAGGTTTGCAGCTGAGGGGTAAATCCAGCTGTGTTTTAACGGAGCCTTCCCAGGGCCGGGCAACCCTGGGTCGGAAGTGGCCTTGCCGTGGCTTTGGGGCGGAGCCACGGTCGACTTTTTCATAGAGCCCCAACAACCCTCAGGCCCGCCGCGCTTGCCTGGTCCAGCAACGCGGGCGATTATGTATGATAAAATGAAACCTAACACCGTAGCTTCGGACCTCACGGGGAGGTTAAACCCCAAACCGATTCCGCTACCATCGAGGTAGGGCCGCGAACACCCAGTCAGGGTGCTCCGGCTCCGATGGGAACGGAAGGGGCTGCTAAGACCAGCACCCCACTAGACACCAAGAACAGCAACCCACACAGCAGAGGAACCCAGCCGGGTACCAGCAAAACAGCCACTGTTACGCATCAGCAGCGCAAGGCCAAGGCCAGTCGGGCTCGTTTTATTCTCGGCAAGATAGCCAAGAATGAGGCAGAGGGCAAGACTGTCCAGCGCGATGCGGAGGACAAGACTCGATGCCTTGCGGAGATCGCAGACTTCGAGGAATACATGAGGACGCGCCCGGAGGCCACTGAAACCAACTCAAAAAGGGACCGCTCGCACGAGGCTAGCGTGAGCGCACCGAAACGGGCAAAGGACGCTCAGGGGAGGCCAAGACCGACCTCCTTTGTGAAGAAGGCCAAGAAATTCAGCGACGTAGCCAGAGACAGCCTCGCGATGGCACTGGTGGACGACCTGCACGACGACGGACGCCTGCTGTCGGAGAAGTGGGAGGAGATCGAGGTCAAGGTGGCCGACATGATAGCTGAAAGGTTATCAGCCGTGCCAGACGGTCCGATCCCCTCCTTCGACTCGTCGGACATGGTCAGAGGGCACCGGGTGATCAAGTGCGATGACTCGTTCTCGAGGACCTTCCTGGTGGAATGCATATCCAAGATTGGAAATGCATGGGACGGCCTTAGCATTAGGCTTGTCCACGCCAGGGAGATTCCAAGGAGGCCGCGGGCTCGCATTTGGTTGCCAAAGGGGCAGACTGACCAAGGAAAGGTGCTGTCGCTGCTGAGGGCTCAGAACCCAGAAGTGCACACTGAGGACTGGGCAATACTTAAAGTAGAGAAGGAGATGAAGACGAGCCAGCCGTTCCTCTTCCTCATCAACCAGCGCTGCCTGCCGCAGCTTGAGAAGGCCGACTACACCATCCGGTACGGCCTACGGAAGGCCAAGATCAAGGTCTTCCTGGCAGAGCCGGATGATGTTCTCGAGGAGGTCGATGACACCAACAAGCTGTTGGATGACCTGGTCATCGACGACAAGACCCCAGACATAACACCCAACACCGATGCCTAAAGTCGTGCAGATTAACCTGAAGCGCAGCATGCATGCTTCAGCCAATCTTGCAGTTCTTCTCAGTGAGAGGAACATTGACATAGGCATCGTTCAAGAACCATGGACGCGAGACAGACAAATCTCGGGTCTAACACAACAAGGATATAAACTCTTTTATACTAACTCGACAGGTAGGCCGAGAGCAGGTATTATTATAAAGAATAACTATAACGCACTTCTATGCCCCAATCTTAGCACACCGGATCTAGCAGTTGCCAGATTCGTGGCGGCGGATGGGACATCGATGGTGATAGCCTCATCCTACATGGCCCATGATGAACCGGCTCCACCTGAGCCAGTCATCAAGCTGCTGCAATGGGCGGAAGATACTAAGACGACCCTGGTGCTCGGATGCGACGCTAACGCGAGGCACACACTATGGGGAAGCTCGGAAACCAACGAAAGGGGTGAGTCTCTTTTTGATAATATTATCTGCCGCAACATCACCATATGTAATAGAGGTAACACACCCACCTTTATATTCCCAAGCACAAGGGAATTTCAGGGATGGGAAGAGGTGTTAGACCTCACTTTACAGACAGAATTTAGTAGATATAAGGTTGAAAAGTGGATAGTGTCGAAACAAAATTCCTTTTCAGATCACAGGTACATTTTCTTCGAAATTTCGATTCCGATTAGCAAACCGGAACCGAAACGTAACCCCCGTAGAACAAACTGGGACAAATTCGGTAAGATTGTCTACTCGAAAGTCAGCAACAGAAGAATACGGGTACAAACCTCTACGACGACCCTGGACAAGGAAGTAGAGGACCTAACAAACATTCTAAACAATGCATATAAGGAAATATGCAAGGTTTCATACTCTAAGAAACAACACCCTTTATGGTGGACCAAAGCGCTCTGCACTCTGAGAAAGAGGGCAAGAAAAGCCTATAACTCCAGCTATGCTACCAAGGAATGGGAGCCATACAAAGAAGCACAAAAAGCATACAAAAAAGCGATATATGCAGCCAAGAAAGACTCTTGGAGGACTTACTGCGAATCGCTAGAAGGTATAAAAGACTCGGCTAGACTAAGCAAGGTCCTTGCTAAAGGGTATAACAGCCCAACTCTACTACACAAACAAGACGGATCAGCGACTACAACAGTGGAAGAATCCCTAGAGACACTAGTGGATAAACACTTTCCAGGCAACCTTCGAGAAAAGCCAGCACCTACTGAAGGTCAGAGGGCTCATCAACCAACACACACAAGGGATATCATAACCATTGAAAGAATCAACTGGGCGATAAACTCTTTCGATAAATTTAAGAGTCCGGGGCCAGACGGCATTTTCCCGGCAATGCTTCAAGCAACACAGGTCAGCATCAGTAGGTGGCTGCAAGCCATTTACACGGCTTGCATCAG
This sequence comes from Drosophila prostipennis, assembly GCA_037075205.1. Lineage (NCBI taxonomy): Eukaryota > Metazoa > Arthropoda > Insecta > Diptera > Drosophilidae > Drosophila > Drosophila prostipennis. The sequence continues at coordinate 7,940 of JBAMCJ010005203.1, read as the reverse complement.
ACTAACACACATACCGCTTCTATGGAAGGAAGCCAAAGTTGTATTTATACCAAAACCAGGAAGAAGAGGTCATATCCTAGCAAAGGATTACAGGCCGATTAGCCTTACCTCATTCCTAATGAAAACGCTGGAACGAATGATCGATATTCATATCCGGGAAAACACCGAGAAGCAGCATCTATCGGACGCTCAGCATGCGTACCGAAAGGGCAGATCGACAGAAACGGCACTACACGAAGTAGTTTGCCACATAGAAAAATCGCTACATTTTAACCAATATACAATGGCCACCTTCTTAGATATAGAATAGATATACCAGGAAACGAAAAGGCGGATGAACTTGCACGAATGGGGTCGGCAGACGACTCCTATACAACTAGTCTACCTGAATCCCTTAATACAGTCCAAGCAAGGATTCACGAACACTACAAGACACAAGCCAGTAAAAGTTGGTCAGATAAGCAGGGTCTCAGGAGATCAAAGCTCTGCTGGCCAACCATCAATAGCAAGAGAACTCGAGAACTAATAACCAAAAGCAAAAGGGATATTAGAAGGATCACGGCACTCATCACAGGCCATTGGGCCATTGGCACGCAAGCCATGAAGATGGGGCTTCCGTACAACGCTAATTGCAGAAGCTGCAAAGAAACAGACACACAGGAGACACCTGAGCACATGATGTGTCATTGCCCAACACTAAACCATATCAGGGCGAGATACTTCGGGGCGTATCAGCTGGAATCATTGGGAGAAATAGGAAAGCAGAGGATAACTGCAATCCTAGGTTTTCTAAATGACGCAGGCTGGTACTGAAGAGAACGCGGAGACAACAATTTACGAGGGTGTGGATCAAAACGGAGCTCAGCTCTACTTGGAGGCTCTCAGAGAGGACCTCACCACTTCTACCTACCTACCTACCCTAATCACACTTATTTCGAATAATACACACGTCATACACTAAGCAATTATTATAGGCTTGCCTACATCAAGAGTGATAAGGCCAGTTTCGAACAATACCAAAGTGTAGAAAACAAGGTTAAGTAAATCTGTAAGTAGACACATAGTCTCCTATTCTATTCTACTATTCTCAATATTCCACCTTAACACAAGCCTCCGGCTAGTCCTTGCGTTCTCGAATCACAAGCCTCCGGCTAATCCTTTCGCTCTCGAATCACAACACAAGCCTCCGGCTAATCCTTTCGTTCTCGAATCACAGCACAAGCTTCCGGCTAGTCCTTTCGCTCTCAATTTTCTCACACAATCAGAAAAATGACTGAATATCGGGCATTCAACTTCTCAAAAAGCCGTTTTCTTCAGTTTTGCGAAAAAGCCCAAACACTTAACAGAACAGAGACAACCGTAAAAGAATGCATCGCTCGTGTAGACACTTTGTTTGAGCAGGTTGATCGAGATTTTAAAACCGCTTTAACCTCAGGCGAAGAAAACGACGAAATAGCGGATATCGCAACACAGCATTTCAACGTATGTGAAGACGAATTGTTCCGCGTCAAAGCTTCTCTCGAAGGGTTTCTTGTCGGGAGTTCAGTTTTTAATCCATCTCCAAATCAGAGCAACCTAAGCAGATTTGGCAATGAGCCCCCCAACTCAAGTCACATTAAGGTTCCACCATGTGACACAGAGCCATTCCATGGCAACTATGAAGACTGGCCCTCATTCAGGGACATGTTTACAGCAGTCTACACCAATCATCCCAAGCTTACATCAGCCCAAAAGCTTTATCATCTGCGACATAAAACGCATGGGGAAGCAGGCACAATTGTAAAGCGCTTTCCCTTACGCGATGAAAATTTTTATCCAGCCTGGGAAGCGCTTAGCACGAGATTCGAAAACAAAAGACTAATTTTTGATACCCAACTCAAAAACATTTTCGATCTAAAACGGATTAGTTCCGAAGATAAAAAATTTTGTTCCAACCCAGGCGAAGTTTCACTCCAAAATTCCCACTTTAGCTTATGCCGCTACTACAGATACTTCATGCAAATACTGCAAAAGTTCACACCACATACGCCAATGTGCAGAATTTAAAAATCTGTCACCCAAAGACCCAAAGACCGCTATCAAGTTGCAAAAACAACAAAAAAAAGCATCAATTGTTTGGCTTCCAACCACGCAATAAACGAATGCAAAGGTTTAACAAGAGAGAACGCTATAGTCGGGTTGGAGTCCCGACTATCTAATACCCGTTATCCAGCTAAAGGGAGTGCGAACGCTGTAGTCGGATTGGTGTCCCGACTATCTAATAAACGTAACTCAGCTAAAACTTTGATCAGGCATAAGTTTTAAACGAATGGTCCGATTTAAAAAAATGCATTTTTACTTTTCCGAAATTTTTAAATTTTTAGATCGACTCGGCTAGTGATCCTGATCAAGAATATAAATACTTTATGGGGTCGGAAACGCTTCCTTCTAGCTGTTACATACTTTTGCACGAATACAATATACCCTTTTACTCTACGAGTAACGGGTATAAAAACATGCAATAAGCAACATCACACTCTGCTGCATTTCCCGCCTCGACAGCAAGAATCCCAGGTAGTCGACGCACACTACGCGGGTCAAAATCCGAACGTGATATTACCCACCGCGATAGTCTACATTCCCTAAAAAGGCGAACTTATTCGCATGCGAGCTTTGATCGACCCAGGCTCCCAAAGGTAATTTATCACTGAAAAGGCTCAAAAACGCGTCAGTTTACCGACCTTAAAATGCCACTCAAATATTTCAGGGATCGGAGGTCATTACGTCAGCTCATCTTCCAAAATATGCAAATTTAAACTCACCAACGAGGAAGATCTGTGCTCTATACCAGTTGAGGCTATCGTACTCAAACGATTAACCTTTCTTCTCCCGTCTGTTTCTGTTACGAAACCAAAATCCCCAAGTCTAGATCAATTAAATCTGGCAGATCCCAACTTTTCAACCGCTGAAGAAATTGACATAGTACTGGGAAGCGACATCACTCCCCAGATATTTCTAGAAAGCATAACAACTCCCCTAGACAACAATCTACTCGCTCAGCTCACGGTGTTCGGGTGGTTACCACCACTCCCCAACACCTCCACAGCCTATGCTTTTTCAACTCTAGTGGAAGAAGACACAGCAGACGTAGGAAAACAGCTACAAAAATTTTGGGAACTTGAAGAAATATCAGTAGCCAAAACCGTAACCGAGGTGGACGAAAATTGCGAAACCCATTACGTCAACACTACTCAAAGGTTACCGGATGGTAGATATATGGTGCGCCTCCCGTTCAAAAGTGAATTCCCCAATACCATGTCCCTAGGTTCTTCGAGAAATATCGCTATGGGACAATACGCTCGGCTCCACAAAACATTGCTTAAAGACGAGGCCATAAATTCGGAATACTCCCGAGTCCTTCAAGAGTACATTGACCTAGGTCACATGACAGAAGTTCCACCCATGGAAATCATTCAGAAAAATCAATATCTCTCGTTTTACCTTCCTCACCATGCGGTCGTCCGGCCCGAAAGTAAATCCACCAAATTACGCGTGGTATTTAACGCATCGCGTAAAACCCATTCTCAATTTGCATTAAACGATCTTCTTCATAAAGGCCCCGTTCTCCAAGGGAACCTTAATTCGTGTTTAACGGCGACATTGAAAAAATGTACAGGCAAATTTTAGTCTATCCGGACGATCGTCCATTCCAGCGTCTAATATTCCGTCCCAACCAATCAGCAATCATGAAAGATTTTCAGCTGAATACGGTCACATTCGGAGTCAACTGCGCTCCATTCCTAGCAATTCGCACGCTACAACAGCTAGCTACGGACTACAAAGGAAAATACCCTAGGGCAAGCCAAATCCTGCTCCAGGAAACCTTTGTCGACGACATACTTGCCGGTGCTCACACTCTCGAGGACGCTAAAAATGCCCAAAGCCAACTTATTGCGTCGCTAAAATCCGCAGGATTTCTCCTCAAAAAGAACACTGCAAATCACATTAAGCTGTTGGAGAATATAGCTGTTGCAGACCGGTTAGATACCGAATTTTTGGAGGTGTCCGAAGCAAGTACGACCAAGACGCTAGGAATAAAATGGGACGCACAGAATGACGTGTTCCAATACAATATAAAAGCATCCACTCCATGCAAAACCATCACCAAAAGAGCAATGCTATCCCACGCATCCACTTTGTTCGACCCGGCAGGATACCTTACGCCTATCGTAATCCACGCGAAACTGCTGCTCCAATCCCTTTGGAAAGAAGGTCAAGAATGGGACGAGTGTGTCAAGCCAACTACGTTGACCACTTGGAACAAATTTCTCGAAGTTTTACCAAATATAAAGAACGTCAGCATACCCAGATGGGTAGGATACGAGCCAACGCAAGACATCCAATTGCATGGATTTTCGGACGCATCAGAAATAGCATATTGTGCCGCAATATACATTCGAACTAGTTACGCTGGATCACCCGCCCAATCCCATTTATTAGTTGCTAAAACCAAGGTGGCGCCACTCAAAGCAGTAAGCTTGCCCCGCTTAGAATTATGCGGCGCACATCTCTTGGCAAGGCTAGTGCATCATACATTCAAGACAACGCAACTTCCCGAGCTAAAAACCTTCTTGTGGTCGGATTCCACCATCGTCCTAGCATGGCTGGAAAAACCACCAGGTACATGGAAAACGTCTGTCGCAAATCGTACGACCGCCATACAAGAAAAATCTCGCAATGCCAAATGGAGCCACGTAAAATCCCACGATAACCCGGCCGATCTAGGCACCCGCGGCTGTACCCCCACCGAACTCAAAGACTCGCTATTATGGTGGCATGGGCCAAAATGGCTATCAATCCCAGAGGAAAATTGGCCTTGCAGCCAAGCTCCTGCTATGCCTCGTTAAGGCATCCATTCGCAAATGTATAACATGTACGCGTTTTAAACAAGTGACCAAAAATCAAATTATGGCCGCACTTCCCCCCGAAAGAACACAATTTTCTCACAGTTACCGATAACCAACTCCCCGCACCCCTTCAAGTATAAGTCGTCTGCAAACTAGCAAGCATAAATTGGTTGCGGGCTGCCAAACTCCCCGCACCCCGCACCCATTAAAAATAGGCCATTATTTGTCCGAGTTACAATATGCAAGCCGACAAGTTGGTATTCGGGTATAAGCAGCGGCAGCAGCCGAAGAAATGCAGCGTAGGCAGAATATAGAAGCGGCGACTGAGCGACAAACACTTGAGGCATACATACATAAGCAATATATAAACGAATTGTATTATATATAAGTGCTGCCAGTGTGCAGCGTAGGTTATTCCAAAATATTACGAATCAGTTCGTCACTGACAAACAAGAAACTCAGTCTTTCACTCTCAATTCAAATACCTTCATATATATATAAAATCTCACAAGCCACCCACCAAACAAAGCCAAAGAGAAGAAAGGCTCTTCTCCGCATTCTTGAGCGGACCGAGAACATCGACGAGAGATGACCCCTAGCAGGATCATCCTTCCACCCAACTAAACAATCGCAACTACATGTGTTATTTAAATAAAAGAAAATAACTAATCCAAACCTTGTTCATTATCATCTTGGTCATCATCAAATCGACAAAACTCAACTGACTTCGTTACCAGCCATCATCAACCTCTCGACACCCGACTGGTAACTCGTTCACTATAACCGGAGTTGACTTTGCAGGTCCATTTAATTTAAAAGCCTCCAATATACGAACCAAGGTAGTTTCCAAAGGCTACGTTTCCGTGTTCGTATGCTTCTCCACCAAAGCGGTCCACTTGGAAGCCGTCTCAGAACTTAGTTCGAAGGCCTTCTTGCAAGCATTCGAACGCTTTGTCAGCCGTAGAGGCATCCCAAAAAAGGTTGTGTCAGACAATGGCCGAAATTTCCTTGGAGCCAGTAGAGAACTGACAAAAAACTTCGCAGAGTTCATGAAATCTGCAATTGATCATGCTTCCAGCCTTTACAGCAGTCGTGAACTAGAGTGACAATTCATACCCCCCCACGCTTCCCATATGGGTGGACTCTGGGAAGCGGCCGTTAAAAGCTTCAAAAAGCATTTCACTCGAACCGCAGGTACCAGAATATTCACATTCGAGGAGTTTGCCAAACTACTTGCGAAAACAGAGGCCGTTCTCAATTCTCGTCCGCTATGCATACCCAGATCCAATAATGAAGACTTACTGCCAGTAACTCCGGGTCATTTCCTTCGAGGAGCACCTTTAACGGCGCTTCCTGAAAATCCCAACGAATCTCTCTCCATACTAAACCTTTGGCAGAAGCTAAAACTTCTTCATCAAGAATTCAGCACCCGATGGCGACATGAGAACCTTCATGAACTCCACCGAAGGTATAAATGGAAGCAACCAAAAGCCAACCTTTCAGTTAATGACATCGTCATTATCAAGGACGACGCCTGGCCACCCACGCATTGGCGTCTTGGAAGAGTCATACGCTTACATCCAAGCAAAGACCAAAATACGCGCATAGTGGACCTCCAAACCCGAACTGGACCGCTGATGCGACCGATTGTAAAACTCGTGCCTCTCCCAATCAAAGACAACCCGTCCTCGGTTGAACAATAACCGAAATCCCACCCCATTCCCTCTCTCTCTCTGTTAAAGTTGTCTCATTTATACACCCATACTAATTCCGTAATTAATTCCGTAGATGTACAAGTGCCGCATGTGCCACAAAGGTCATCCTTTGCGCGTATGCGCTAAATTCATCAAGCTGATCATCCTGGAACGCCGTCGCGCCGCACCGAGAATGGGCTACTGCTCAAATTGCCTGGCCACCACTCATCGCGTGCATCAATGCAATTCCAAAGAAGTGTGTCACAAGTGTGGAGACCTGCATCACACGTTGCTGCACCACGGCTACACCACCACGGAAGCTCCAGAAGCATCCAAGAAGGAAGGACGTCAACCGCGTAGCCCACGAAAGGCAAAATCTCCACCAAGCAGCGACCGACCAGTTCGAGCGGGTCGTTCCAAAACACGTAACACTTCCGAACGCCGTCCCCATCTCAGACGCTTCGCCAGCTGCAGGAAGCTATCAAAAACTTAACGAAACTTCAAACCGCCATTCGGCAGAGGGGGTGGCATGTTAGCGCACGCTAACTCTTTGATAATCCAATGTAAATAGACTATAATCTATATATTAAAACAAAGTGTTCCTATCCCACCATTCCTAAAGAAGCTAAAACCAAAACTGGGGACTCGACCTCAAGAAGAGTTTCCGGCCACTTCTGAATAAAACGTTGCTACGAAAAGAACATTGCTCCGCATATTGTTTGAGTTTCTTTTCTGTTGTACCCCAACTTTTAATCATCCTCATCGGCATCCACCATCATCGTCGGCATCCGCATCTACTCGGCATCCGCACCTCATCAGCATCCGCAACGGCTCTTCACCCATCACCGCAGGCAGCAGCTTCTCCGAGCTGAGCCGGCAATTCATCAACTCCAATCATCCACCAAGCCACAGCAAGCAAGCTCCGCTACTTAGCTGCCAGCTTTTCAGAGGGTTCATTACGGGCGTGATAGTACAGTGATCTTGGTATTGCCACTCGTGGTCATCGACGACTACTGGTTGCCTTGATGACTCGGAGCTCTCCTCGTTGACCGAGCGCTCCGGTTCTGTAGCTTCTTGTAGCTCCCTCGACGCTTCCTCGAAGCTCCCTGAAGATCCTTGCGGCTCCCTGATGACCCTGACGCTCCCTGAAGACACTGATGCTCCCTGAAGACGCTTGGCGTTGCTCGTAACTGATGCGTGGGATCGACGACTACTCGTAGCGCCCTGGACTCGCCAGGAGATCAGCTGCGCGGGTTTAGGGAAGCGTCACCGTTCTCAGACTAGGATGAACTCAAGGAATCTCTCCTGTCGATGCCACCACCTGTCCCTTGCTCTGTCCCGGATGGTCCCACTAGTGTAT